>VDFB02000003.1:197141235-197314668 GCA_007258455.2 Sequoia sempervirens
GTCTTCTAATTTGAATGATTGGGGATTGTGTGTGATGACTTGCATAACATTGGAAGGTCCCTTCATCTCTACTACCTCCTCAATTGTGTTAGCAATCTATAGTTTGGCCTCCCCATGATTTAAGCATCAATTACTTTAAGGTCCTTTGGTTGGGCCTAAAATTGTCCTTTATAATATAATATTCTCTAAATAGGAAAGATGTAGAAGACCATTCTAGATCGAACACAATATTAGATGGCAGTCCACAAAATGGTTTGAACTGTAAGAATTAGCTATTTGTAGAAGGGGATTAGAATGATTTTAGATGGAGAGCTATACATGCATCATATAAAGAAGTGGAGATCCTTAATAGGTTCAAGGTGTCATCAAATGTTGAAGCATGAGCTAAAGATAATAATAACGTAGAAGATAACAGAGTAATGTGGACTACCATGCTATGTAATACACAAAGCATAAAACATTCACAATATCAAACAAAGTACAAAAAGGAAGAGATTAGGTTTATAGATACTTATCTTGGGTTGATTCATCAATGTATTAATCTCCCCCTTGGCTTTCACCACTTTGTGAGAGATGTTTGTAGGTGAAGTCAAGATAGATAGAATAGGACCTAAGTAGACAAAAATTGGGGATTTCAAAGAATTGGTATACTTAATTGGTACAACTACCATTCATTAAATCTCAAAAACTTTTATACTAACTTTTTCCCCTTAGTGTAAGCTATTCTTAGCCCTAAATCCTCTTCTTCTCTCTAAGGAAGATGTATATGCACAAGAAGAGTGAATGAAGCATTTTCTTCTTTTAGAAATGTGAAAGCTCAAAAATTTACTACTTGGCAACTTTTGCATTATGTTTTTGTACTAATTTTGGTTTCCATTTGCTAGTCATGTTTTAGTTCCATTTGAATTGTTTTTGGAA
Source organism: Sequoia sempervirens (assembly GCA_007258455.2). Classification (NCBI taxonomy): domain Eukaryota; kingdom Viridiplantae; phylum Streptophyta; class Pinopsida; order Cupressales; family Cupressaceae; genus Sequoia; species Sequoia sempervirens. The sequence goes on from VDFB02000003.1 coordinate 197,142,154, forward strand.
TTTTACCTAATTATAGATGGATAATGTATGGAGATCCAGATTTAGGAATACTTACTGGGTTGTGCACTAATGTATGGACACTTGTGCTAGAAGGGTGCTAGTGTGCATGTTCAAATTTGAAAAATTTACCACTTGTTCGTGCCCTAATCATTACTTTGTTTCCAATGGCCTTTTATCTCGAAACTCTATAAATCTAATTTTATCCTCCATTTGTTGGGTTACATAAGAAGAAAATAGAAAATGTAGCAAGAATTTATAATCTCTCCTCAACATGCCCAATTGATCAACATGACTCCATTACATAGCAAGGAAACAAGCAAGAGATTTGAGGACTGAATTTTTTTGAAGCCCCTAGAGCCATAATAGCCATGGACTCATAGTAATTTCCTAATCTCATATATTCTCTTATCCAATCTCTCATTCACTCCATTGGAAGCCATAGATTTCCATTTTCTCTTCCCCTCTCAAAGCCATAGCCGAAAACCCTTGCCATAGCCTTCCCTATTTAGATATAAGAACTTTTTGAATTTTTCCTTTCCCTACATTCTCCATTTCTTTCTTTTTGTGATTTTCATCACTCTATTTTCCCTTTATGATTAACATACCACCATTAAATAGTTTTTCTTCAAGGGTTTATGTTTTTGATCACTACATATTTGCACACAATACATCCACCATAACTATGTCAGAAAACACTCAAATTTTTATATTATGCTACTATTGAGGTTGAAATGTACACCATCTAGGGGACTAAGTAACACAATTTCTTTGATAGCAGCACATCCTTTTACCCCTTGTTGCCAACCTCAGCCCAAGATATCTCAAATATGATATATGATGTTCCCATTCTACAGTCAGGAGGAAGATCAAATAATTTTGGCTAGTAGATCTTGAAATTTTTAGAGGCATTGAACACCTAGACAATATTGCCCTGGCTTGACTTGCAGATGTGCATAGTTTTTTTGTAGAAGCACTTAGTTTCTTTTGCAGCAATGCACACATTTGAAAGTTCTCCTTTTGGTTTGAGAATTACTCAATACGGCTCTCTTGGTCTCCTACATTTGTTTCTGGCATCATAAAAGTCAATTGTAGGTGTATCTACCCCATTTTCCCTTTTCATTGTTGTAGCTTAACAAATTTACACTTCAGATTAGATGACTTTCTAATTTTTTTTCTTCATACCGATTCTATCAATGAGTAGATAATTGTAACATAGAAAGAGTATAGAATCACTTCACACTTGAAAGGGGTGCAACTCCTGTTCTGCAAAAAATCCTTTAGGGAACTAAAAAAATGAAAAGACAATTGCTCCATTTTATTTAGTTTCACTTGTACTGGACATAAGGATCATAGTTAATGTTTGAACTTGTCATTGAGTCCTTGTAATATCCAAGTCCTGAGGTACCATAAAGGCCTAGATGACTCATTTGAAATCCAATAGACAAAGCAAGAGCATTCATTTCTTTCCTTCGCAAGGCCTCTCCTCTGATAGACCCTCTATGATCACCTTCAATTTCTCTATACTTTACAGATAAAAGGTCAAAGGCTCAACATAATCATCAAAACCCAATTTTCTCATGGCCCAAAGTACATCCTTTAAAGTTATGGTTTTTCTTTGTTCTCTTTGACAACAGTCATTTGCTTCACTGGTGATGAAGCTAATGTACTTAGAGACACATTCTTGAATGGTATCCTTTGCATCATCAGATATCTTGTCATGAGTAGGGAGCACTTGTCTCATTATCATGATGACATTAGCAATGGGAATGAACCTATCTTTCTCTCTCACAACACAATTCTCCCTATCACCATCCTCAAAGTTTATGTTGTTCTAGCTTGTAGGGCTTCCCACTTTGGACATCATATCTACAAAGACAAGGAGGGAAGAAGCTTGTTTCTCATATGAAAGATCCCAAAAATTAAAAGCTCTGAAATTGGAAAAATGCACCAATCTAGTTTCTCCATATAAAGTGAAACTAATATGCTTCATGCATTGGATCATACATGCATTGTAATACACAAGGCCTTTTCAAGTACTACACTACTTAGGCTATATACCCTAGGGCCTTCTATACAGAGTCATAGACTAGAACAACACTAGCTCCATGGAAATCTTGTCTCCCAGCTTGAGTGTAAACTTAAAATGGTAAAAATAATTATAGACCCCATTTTTTCTACATTCTAGCACATGATTAATGTAACTACCTACCTAAAGCAAAGGAGATAATTGTGTATATTTCTTTCTATATTGGGATCAGTACCATAGACAATTTACTCAACATGAGAAAATAAAGATCATTATACTAATTGATCATGGAGGTCATCATGAATCAAATCCCAGAACATATTCAAAATTCTTGCCTCAGAAAATGTAAGGTGCTCTTCAGGGACCACAGTCCAAATCAAAATGGTAATTTCCTTTTCTAAATTCATAAATCACTTTACCAATTGCACTTTTGAGTTGTCCAATCACTAAGTAGAAGGCATGAGTAATAATTCTTATGCAGAGAAGTACCAACCATGAGAATCAAACCTTAAACTTAATTATTTTGAACCCATAGTCATAAGAACAATAATTAAACAGGAAAAAAAATAGGCACCATCTTCTACTATGCATTTGGCTTTAGCTCCATCTTCTACTCATATTTTGGCTTTAGCTTCATCTTATTCTTTGGCATCAACTTTCACTAATTTATCATACTTGTCTCCTCGGTTTTCTAGTGGAGGTTGCCTCATGTAGCCCTTGTCTCTACTCTTTTTCTAATAATCTAATATATTGTTTAATTGTTTGGTCTATTTCCATATTGGGATCTCTTTCTCCCACCTTTGTTTGGGATCAATGACATTATCACTTTTTGGTTCAATGTTTGTCTTTGAGTCTTTGTTGTCATCGCAATTCATGGTCACATTTTACATGAAGGTTTTGTGCTACGATTAAGTTCTTGGCAAGAAGTTTGGGTAAATGATCAAGCTGTCGATCAACATCTTTGGTTACTGCTAAGTTGTTCCAAATGGATCTTGGAAGCACTTGCTTTTACATGATTCTTCCTTGATTTTCTCATGTATGGATAGGTCTCTGAAATGCTTGAATTCTTTGATGATTATCTTTCCTTTCTTGGTTTGTTTTAACTAGTTCTTCAATTGGTCAAACCACCTATATTACCATCATTTATGTGATGTCCTCAAGAGGTATTGGTGACCGATGTATCGTTTGAACCAATTTCAGTTGACCTGATTTTCATGAATGCAATGGTGCCCAAATGTTTGCTGATATCTTCTATGCTACTAGAGAACATCAATTGCAATAATAACTCAAGTAATTGTAAAATATGATTATATATATATATATAATAATCAAATCTTTCATAAATTGGTAATGTTAAAATACAATTTACTCATAATAGGGAGGACCCAATACTTAGTGCACCTACTTTGACATAATTCTTGTTATTTGAATGACAAGACTTACAATTATTGGTAACACAACTACTTGCAAATGAACCTTAACTCATTACAACACTAGCTATGCCCACAATGATTAACATAATATGTCAGTTTACAAAGAAAACATTGTTTATCTCATATTATGCATGGCTTCTATTTGTTTTGCTCCAAAACATTAGCATGAGGAAATTCAATTTTGTATGATGAATTATGTTGTTTGTGTGAAGTGTGAACTTTATGATGCCACATTTGTTAACACAGAATTTGAAAACAAAGCTTTATCATAAAGCCTTAGATTTTCCCATGTAAGTTATGGGGACCAGTTTAGAATCTCAAATATCATGTTCAGCCATAAAGCCTCTGGTTTTTCTTATACATGCTCCACAAAGTTAGTTCTTATGTGTCGTTCTATGGTTGTTATTTTTGGCCTTTGTTTTAAATTGTGGTCCTTCTACTCAGTTGTTTATGGGTCGGCTGCTATAACCATAGTTATCCAGATCTAGATATGGTTATTTGACTATTATTTGTCACTGGAATTACTTTCCTCTTGATAATATTTCTACTTTCTCTATCATTCATTTTGATCTGAGAGAAAAAATCTTGACATATTTGGTAGAAAATGAATAGGGAAATTAATGATATAGTTTAGAGTGTCCTTGAGATAGCCAGCACAGGCAAGAAGGTCAACCATGCACACATAATGATCAACTATAGGTGTAATGCAATACTGCTTACTCATGTAATTAAAGTATGTACAACCCTCATCCACTAAACCTCTATGGCTACATGCACAAAGAATACAAAAAAAGCTTGCAATGTTAGGCTATGTTTCAAAGTGCTTCATTAATTCAAATATTTTGAGAGCATTCTTCCAAAATCCATTTTGTGCATATCCTACAATTATTACATTCCATGAGATGACATATCTTTGAGGCATTCCATCAAAGAGTTCATGTGCCTTGTGTACATTTCCACATTTTGCATACATGTCTAAAAGAGCATATCCAACCATAATATCTAGCAAAAATCCCCCATCCATTATGCTCTGATGGATGTTCATACCCTGCTCCAAAGCTCCCATTTTGGCATAGGCAGGGAGGATGCTAGCATAGGTTGTGGAATTTGGCTTCACACCTGCTAATTGCATTTGCTTGAAAGTTTCTAAAGCCTTTTCAACAAATTAATTTTGTGCAGATCCCATAATCATTGTATTCCATGAGATGGAATCTCTTTCAGGCATTCTGTCAAACAATTCACATGCATTTTCTATGCTTCTACATTTTGCATACATGTCTACTAGGGCAGTTGCAAATACAACATCTGACAAAATTACTCTATTATTTATGCTTTGATAGATGTTCATACCCTGTTTCAAAGCCCCCATTTTGGCACAGGTAGGAAAGATGCTGGATAAGGTTTTGGAATTTGGCTTTATACCTGCCAATTGCATTTGCTTGAAAGTTTCTAAAGTGTTTTCAACAAATCCATTTTGTGCATATCCAGCAATAATTGCAGTCCAAGAGATGACATCTCTTCGAGGTATTCTGTTAAAAAATTCACATGCTTTCTCTGTGCTTCCACATTTTGCATACATGTCAACCAAAGAATTTCCAACTATAATATTAGACAAAAATTCTCTTCTATTATGCTTTGATGGATTCCCATACCCTATTCCAAAGCTTCCATTTTGGAATAGGTAGAGAGGATGCTGGAAAAGGTTGTGGAGTCTGGCTTTAAACCTGTAAATTGCATTTGCTTGAAAGTTTCTAAAGCATTTCCAACATATCTAATTTGTGTATATCTTGCAATTATTGCAGTCCATGAGACTACATTTCTTTAAGGCTTACACTGTTCAAAATATTCGCAGTTGGAACTTATATTTTTACGGTTCCTTGTGACTTGAGTTTGTTAAGTAATATCCATCCTTGCATACTGGACTATTGTTGTCTCATAGTGCAATACATTTTATAATATTCAAAGAGGCAGTTAAAGGCATGAAAAAATAAAATTTCAAGGTTGTTAACAACAATAAAGGAACAGAGAAAGAGATAAGAACATAAAGATTAGACAACTTCAAGTTTACATCTATTACATAAAATCTTCCTGCTATGAATTAAAAAGAAAAAAGGAATTTCTAATGTAAAGTTTACTTCTAGTTTTTATACATTGCTTATTATAATAAAGTTTCCCATGTGTTGTGCTCTATGAAGGTTTTTCTTGAAAATATGGGAATCTCAGGTTTGAAGGCCGCAAATGATGGTAATAGTGGAAATGTTATTGCCAACTATACTATTGAGAATGGCATGGTAAAATTAGGTGAATGTCTCTGCCCAATGTTGCAGTGATATCTTGCAATATCTATATTCTATGTACTTTCTAAACTTTGTTGACTCACTTTCTTTGCTTTAATGTAGTTTATTGTGATTAGTCAATAGAAAATCAAAAAGGTTGTCATTACTAGAGTTTGATAGAATCCAGAAATGTATGGGTGTTATTGTTAGGGATCTTTCTAGATAGAATAACTGCTTAGTGAAGGATTGTATTTGATTAAACATATAATTTTGTAAGACTCAGAATTCTATGGTAGATACTCTTTATCTAGTTACATTAATCATCACTTAAATAGTAAACCATGTAAATCTGCTTATAATTGTTAGCTTTGATTGATGTATTAAACTCTTTATTCAGTTACTTTGGTGATCCTGATCCTAGAAAACATTTGTGGAACAACACTCTTAGAACCTAGATGTGTTATATGTAGATACAATGATAAATAATGATATAAATGATAAAATATTGTATACATATTATTTTAATGTTTTGAGGACTAAAGAACTGTGATTTGATTTTCACACTACACAATATCATACAATCTCTCAAATGAACACCCACACCAGCCAAGGGGGATTGCAATAATAGAACTTTGTATATATTTGGCTTAGAAGCTCCATCCAAGGGTTATGGTACCTATAGCCAACCTCCTCTTTTTGTGTCACTCTTAACATAGAGTAAGCCCAGGGATCGAAACTTGGGTCATTGTCTTGGCAATTGTTCTGCCTTACCAATACGCCACAGGCAGATGATGCACTCAAGGCTATTTTACAAATATCGTGATTGTACTTTTTGTTACTTGTTCACAAAAAAAAAAAGTTTTGTATTAGTATATATATATAGTCTAAAATAGAATGTGAGCTGGAGTTTTTCACCTAAAGGAACCACAACTTTCTAAGGATTTTGAACCTAGTAGTCAAGATTGTTAAAAGATTGTTTGTTATGCAACTACTATACAAAATAACATTTTGTTTCCTTGTTGGAGTGCTATAAGATAGGCCGTTGTGTCTACCATTTGATCTCCAAAATTTTAAATCATTAGAATAATCCTTGACTAGAACAAGAGATCATAACACCTAATTTATGGACTGTGCTGCCATAGAATTAACAGCTTCCAAACTAACCTCTAGTTTCCTCTATTTAATTAAATCCTTACCATTGTCAGAAATTTTGCATATCTTCCCTGTGCTGCCTTTGTTTGAGTTTGACATGCTTTAGTGGCACCACAACTAAGATGCCAAGCACATTGATGTCAATTTTGAGGTTTCTAAATGTTCTGATCTTGATGTTCAATATCTGACATTTATTGCAATGGTGATCATTAGGAGATGCTATAATCTCTTTGGAAGTTCATATATAAATTCTCTTAAGATATAAAGATATCTCCTTGAATTATTAAGCTTCTGAAGAATATCAAATATATATTTAATATTCTTCCAATTTGAGACATATACATTCACATAATACACGTATATACAAAAATAAAAATAAAACCCTTTACACAATATTTTATTGTTCTATATTTTCATTATTTAGTCATTACTAAAATAGAATGTGATATACAGGAAAATGTTTAATAAACATGATTTGAGATCAAAGAATTTATGTTTACATAGGAAAAGATGCTTTGCTTAATATCTTCAATTGGAATGATCAAATAATCAAACATAATTTTAGCCCATAAATATCATCCATATTAAATATGACAATTCTTACCTTCGATTTGTTGTTCATCTTAATTATGTAGTAAGAATTACTGACTGACTTTCATGGAAAGACTTTTATAATGAAAACAAGAAGGAAACGTCACTTCTGCTAGCTTTGGTTTAGCTGGTAACATGTGAGACTGTAAAAGATGTTGCAAAATTCCATGATGCATGTCTTAAAATTGGGAGGAGGAAGGGCTAAATCGAACTCCTGGAAACAACCTCCAAGGTCTGTGTGAACTCAAATAAGGAAAAGTTTTAAAGTTCCAACAACAACCTCAACAATTAGGAAGAAAATCATATTAATGGTAATGGGTATGGCTACAAAGTTTGCAGCATATTAAACATAATGAATTTTTTTGAGTCTCCTATATTCCTCTTCAAAAATTAATAAGCATAGCACAATAATATTAGATAATGATTAGAATGTAAACCATTAACAAATGTAAATTGAAATAATAAATGTGGTTTAGATTTTATTACATATTTTAGAAAATAAATTTTTATTTTATTGGGTAGAAGACATAGAGGAAGAGGTCAAAGTCTCACAATGTTGGTGCTCTTGTTCTATCAGTACTGAAATTGGTATATTGAGCTCTCCAACTTCTTGTTTTATATTCTTTAATATCTTAACCACATCTTTCATATTAGGTCTTTTTTTAGATTTTCCTGTGTACAAATGATTCCCAATTTTACTACTCTTTGCATTTCATCATAGATTTGGTTATCCCTAAAATCATTTTTCAAAAAGTCATCAATAGAATCTATCAAATTGTTCCTTGTGTGTGCCTTGTTTACCCACTATGAAAGGGTAAGGCCTTGTCAACTAAGATTGAACTTGTTGGCTTTACACCACTTATGAGTTCCAACAGTACAACTCCATAATTGTACACATCTACTTTTGGAGAAAGTCTCACTTGATATGCTTTTTCTGAAAAACAAAACATTAAGTACAAGTAATATTATTGGCTTAGAAAATATAAGTAAAATAGTTATTGTAATTAGATTTAGAAATAAGTAACACAAATGATGAAATTTTATCAACACCATACAGTTTAAAGACTTTAAAATATTAAACATTGCTTTTTTTTTATTAGATAAATTCTTTTGACTGGAACTATGAATTGGAGGGTTTGAAAGGACATCAAAATTTTATACATAAAAAAAGATTACAATGAAACTATATCCTACAAAGAAATCGACCTTAAAAAAATAACATACTAAAGATTACAATGAAACTATATCCTACACAAAAACTGACCTTAAAAAAGAAAACATGAAAATATAAAAAAATATTAAACACTAGTTCTTTAAGAAAGGATGAAAAAACTGCAAAACATGAAAGTAGAAAATAATTTAAATTATTTAAAATTCTAAAAGATATTTCATTCTCCTTAAGCCTAAATCTCTTGACTGATGATATCTGAAACTCGCCATCCATTTATCCCTAACAAACCAAAAAATTTGAGACCTCAACCAATTGAATCCACAGTCCCTAGAATGAATACTATTGCAGTTTCTACTTTAACGGCCTATAAAAATTCAAAAATCCTCGCATAGAACAACACTCTTTGACCTCACTGTAATTGTGATATCATCTTCTAAAACATTATAAATCCACTTGAAACATAAGCTCTTCCATTAGAACTAAATATTTTTCCTAATTGCACATCTAAATTCTTCCATGGAGTCTGGCCCACAAACTAACAATTTTAAGACCTTAGCTAGATCAGTACTCCCTCTCATAAATTCTATCATAATTCATTATGTGATCCACTTAGCCTGTGATCAAGTAGTTTTACACAAAAATATAGGCTATTAGAGAAGAAACTATGTCATATTTGAAAAGGAAATTTCCATACCTAGGGCAATATACCCAATAGTAAAGCCAGATCCTAAAGAGCCTGGTGTGAGCTCATTACTGTTCATTATCCTAGCTACACCAAAGTCAGCAATATGTGCTTCCAAAAATTCATTAACAAGTATATTTCCTAGTTTCATATCACAGTGCACAATTGTATTCTTGCATTGATGGTGAAGATAAGCCAACCCATGTGCCACTCCAATGGGTATATTCAATCTTCCCTTCCAATCCAATCTACATTTCAACAGACGATGCAACAGAACTTCTACACTCAAATTAAGTATGAATTTGGAGATGATTATCATTTCTTGACCATTGAAGAAATAGCCTAATATTCTCTTTAGATTTCATCTCCAAAATTTTAAATCATCAAAATAATCCTTGACTAGAACAAGAGATCACAACACATAATTTATGGACTATGCTGCCATAGTATTAATAGCTTCCAAACTAACCTCTAGTTTCATCTATTTAATTAAATCCTTACCATTGTCAGAAATTTTGCATATCTTCCCTGTGCTGCCTTTGTTTGAGTTTGACATGCTTTAGTGGCATCCACAACTGAGATGCCAAGCACATTAATGTCAATTTTGAGGTTTCTAAATGTTCTGATCTAGATGTTCAACATCTGACATTTATTGAAATGGTGATCATTGCGAGCTGCTATAATCTCTTTGGAAGTTCATATATAAATTCTCTTAAGATATAAAGATATTTCCTTTAATTAATAAGCTTATGAAGAATATCAAATATATATTTAATATTCTTCCAATTTGAGACATATACTTTCAATTTCCTAGTCAAGATGTTAATGTGGTGTTTCCTTCTTAGGCTTGAAGTTGGTTGGGGGCCAGCTTGGTGAAGTATGACTATGATTGTCACTGGAAAAATTATTAGCAAATTGTGGACCACCCTGATCAATATTCTATTATTCTAAGTCCTCTGTGGACTTTGAGTTGCTTTTCTGTTGGTAATTTCAACTTTAGTTTTCTTCATAAAGTACTTTTCCAAAGCTAAAAGTTTTCATTCTTTCATCTTAAGTTCTCTTTGAGATAAGAGATGCAAAGAAAGTGATATATATTTAGTTTCAACTAGCATCTATTTGATTCTCAAATGTTGTTTCATTTTCTTTTTCCTTTCTCTTCTACTTCTAGAGTTTGTGATGCTTTGAGTTTTTAAATTAAACTTTATTTCCTTCTTTTCTGTTAGAGTGTAGCAAACCCTACAAAAATGAGTTTTGTTGAGAGTAAAAATACTTGTCTATACTAGAAACATTTAGGAAACGCTCAAATGAAGTTCCCAGAGAAAAATCTATTGGAAATATTTCTTGAAGTATCCAGTACATTTCTAAGAAATTTCCATTTTTGAAACATTTATGAGCAGAAAATGTTAAGGAGATGGAGGTTTTCAGTGTCACATCATCTCTAGATACAAAATTTAGTTTTCAATTCTACAAAATGATTTACTCCGTTATAGTTGTATTTTTTGTTCCACGTTTCTTGAGAGTTGACCTTAGATTGTTCTCCTTTGCTTGAAATCTTCTCCTGAGACATTTTTTTTATTTTCTTCCATTTTAGAATAAATTATAATAGCAGCCAAGTCAACTTTCATAGCTTGAGTAATTAAAATTTCCAGTTCTTTCATCCCATGTTCCTTGGCTTTTGGATTTATGTATACACACCAACATTTGGTTTTCTAGATGATTCATTTGATTGTGATTTTTATGTATAATGCAGATCAAGATAGGCTCAATGTTGTTAATTTGTGTACTCTTTCTACTTTTGTTTCTCTGTGTACTATTTTCATACTCTCTTACCAATTTATCTTAAGAATTTTTTTTGGAATCTTTGTTTCAAAACCTAAAACTAGTTATTTTATTTCCTTTTTTAATTCTTATTTAATGTCTTTCCCTTTCAAAAACAAGAGTGTTGTCTTCGTCAACTTTTTATTCTTCAAAGAAAACATTTGGCATAGTATTTATCTTGTTCAATTTCTGATATCTAGCAGACATTTATTTGGAAGTAATAATTTCTCTATTTAGAGGATTGATTCCTTGATTCCTTTAAACTGTCTGCATGGCTATTTCAATTATGTTCCTTTCGGTGCTAGAATTTAAGCATTTAAGAACTCCCTTGTATTAGTCTATCCAAGAACTAGGTTAGCAACTTTGAATTAGCTCCTTTGGAATTAATATTAATTATGTGTTCTACTTCTTATCTAACCATATAATTATTATATTTTATATCATAAAATAGATCTACCGAGTTAAGGTATATTGGAAACCTTCTAACTCATTCACTTGGATTAGTTTGTCTCCACATTTCTATTTGTATTTTTATGTTCTAGAGCTACACTGTGAATTAGCCCTTTCCAAGGAAAATCCTTTTGATGGGTGAGTAGAGGTGTAAGTATTGGGCCTTCATTGTTCATAGGGATTGGACCATCTCTATAGCAATTTGGAGTATTTTGTGTGTCATGAGATCTCCCACCAATGCATGATGTTTATCCTTCTATTAGATACTGTGAACAAAGTGGCAGTTTGGTGAATTAAGCTTTGAACCTCATCGGCACAAAATGGTAGAAAATCTCCTTGGAATATCTCCCCTAGCATTGATATGAAAAGCTTCTTTGTTATTACTTTAGAGAATATGGTCTCTTAACTACTGTTTGATTTTTAGAGGAACTGCAACCTTGAATTAGCAACACTCATTCCATTGCCTTTGATTGGTCCCTTTGAGTTTGGTATTAATTAGGAGTACTATTTTAGATATTGTGCTTTAGTAGTAGGAAAGAACCCAATGAGTGTATTGCTTAGTTTAATTGTCTAATTTTGGTTACTAGAGAATATTGATATAATTTCTTTCTGGTTTTTTTCTAGGTGTTGTTTATTCATCAATACTCTAGAGGAATAACTATGCACACCACTACCACTGTATCCTTTCTCTATAGTTTTACTATTGCTAATCTTCTTTATGCAATTCAAATATCTGAGGTCTTACCATCACCATCACTGACAGTGATGCAAACTAAACTAACAATGTTTTTCTACAAGAATTTGTACTCATTTTTATGGATTGTGAAAACCTCTTGTCTGCATGTATTAGTGATTTTAAAATGTATCTCAGATCAACTGTTTAGTGTAATGTTCAAGTAAACAAATCTAAACATACAACCAATAAAATTTACAATCTACAATCATTGAAGTGATTGTAACTTCAGTACTATATATGGGCTTACTTTGTATTCATGGCTATACAGATCTATAGTCCCAGAAGAGAGAGTCCTCGAAATAGTGTAGGCCCAATATTTTGTGAAATTAAGCTATTTAGCCCAAGGATGTCCAATTTTGGAGAGGGTGCAAGGACATCCACTTCTAGTGATTGTTTAGTTGATCATTGAATGAATTAGTAGAACCTATGCGAAAAATATTTTACATTTGAATACAACATCTTTGTCATTATTATTGCTAGATAAGTTTTCTCTTATGTATTTGTGGATCTTTAGATCTTTCATTTTTAAAGGTTCTCGGTTCTTCTTATTTCACTGAGAAAGCCCAAAATGAATGTTGGAGATCAAATCTCTAAACCATTTGTTCTTGTTACAAAATAGTCCCATCTCATCAATATTGTAACTGGTGATGATTTGCAAACTTAGGTATAAGTTTATATTGACATTTTCTTTAGATTTTCATATCAATAATTAATTGTTCTTTTTGCAAGTGTATGATGTTGTCATTGTACTATTTCTTTGACTTATGTTATGGTGTTTCATTTAATTTTAGTACATAATCAACAATCAAGCACTTCCTTTCCTATTAGCTCTCCTAACCCATAATCACAAGAAGAGCATCAAGAAGGAAGCTTGTTGGACCATTTCAATCATAACCATAGGAAAAAAAAGAACAAATTTAGGTCTTTCTATTTGTTATCTAGACTAGAGAAGCATCTTTGTTGAATGGTGTGAAACTAAATTATTTTAAGGTTTGCTATTTGTTAATGGATATTTTGGTTTTTAGGTTGTGATCGATGCAAACATCATTCCTCCACTTGTTCAGCTCCTTCAAACTGTTGAGTTTGATATTAAGAAAGAAGCATCACGGGCCATATCAAATGCAACTTTTGGTGTTACACATGAACAAATCAAGTATGTATTATTTTAACATATAATTGCATGTATATAAATATATTATTAATGTACTAGGATTATTTGTAAAAGTAAAAATCTTAGGCTTACCATGTTAGGATGTGTTCCAGAATATTTTTGTTGTCTTTAGGTTAGTTATGCTTGGAGGTGCTCCAAACTAGGTTAAAACTTCCCTTAATTTTCTCCATTTTTTGTGCAACTCACCAAACTACCCTAGATTCTTGGGATAAAGCATAACTGAACTCTACCTCTACAAAAGCTCATAAATTTTACTCTTGAATTATTTCATAGACCATGTGGAAAATATTTGAAAATGACTAAATGCTCTAACAAGGCATGGAAGATCTTTTAGGACAGGACTTTTTCCACATGTTTCACTCTCTTAAGGTCTTCCTTCTCCATATCCTCACCAACATAAGCCATTTTCCTCTTACTAATCTTTTTCATTACCTTGGTTGCTCTCTTTGTCATTTGTTATCTCAATTTTTTGTCACTACAGTGTGCTTGACTGATGGTGTAATTGTATTTCATCATTGTTGTGTTGGTCTTCATTAGAGCATGCCTAGGTCTACCCTCCATGCTCTTCATATATCTATTACTTGGCAATATACTACCCTTTCTCTCTATATCTTTGTGCTCTTCAGTGCTCAACTAAATTTTCATATAATTTTTTTCACCACAGAGTATTAATATTTGTCAAAAATGAACTAAATTTGGACATTAAATCTTCATCTAGACATGAATTGACTTAAAGAATTTATGATAGACATCCTCCACAAAAAGAATAACACCAATATCACTAGGAATCCTGTCAACATAGCCCCCAAATTATCTTGTCTATTCACTATCATTTCTAACACTACCATATTCAATGTCTTGCATTTATGCTTCTCATTGTACTACCCTTTTAGATTGACCTTCAATATGAGGTTCCCTTCATAGACTTCCCTTCATGCCTCTGTATGGTCTGAAAGACAATCTTGGAAAGTCATGACTATTATTTTCATGCCTTGAATGTCCACTTTGTTCTTGACTACCATTCTAATCTTGGCTGCCTCCTTTTGAAACATGTAATTGTCTTCTATCATTTTCTTGCTTTTTCTTTTTCATACCTGGCATAAGAGGTTTGTCTCCCTTTACCTTACTCACAGATCACTGGTCCTTACCTAGTCACTTTTCACTATCACTAGAACTTATCCTTTCAATAGTCCATGCCATCAATCACTATCAACTGATAGTTTTCTTATAGACTGCCACTTACTTGGTTCTTAGGAGATCACTTGTCTTCATGCTAAGGTTATCATTGAGCTATCCTAAAACTAGAATTAGATGTGGGCATAAGAACTACATCCTTTATGACTTCATGACCACTTCTATAGGCACTAATGTAGAAACTACTAGAAACTAGTGAAACAGTCTTGCATATTCAAAATTTTGATGTTTTGGGAACAATGTTGTCATTGCCTAATTTAGTTTGAGATGCACTACAAAACATATGATCTTCCTTTGTCCCCATGACTATCTTAAATTTTAGTTGATGCACCTATCCTTGTAGTTTATGTGGTGAAGATACTTTTAAAAGTTCCTCATTCACTAAACATACCCTTAAAGGGTCTACATGGTGGGAAGTCTCTCAGAAATTCTTCATGCCCTCTTGCTTTCCTAAAATCTACTTTTCTTTCATCACTTCCTATGATCAATGTAATGCACTCCATAGACTATTTTCTAGAACACCAAGGTCATTATCTTTAGTTAAATCATAGCCTTTACTATTAATACTATCATTTTACCTTTCTTATCACCACTACAGACTTGGACTCAAAAGCTTTTCACAATACTCTTAGAGGTTGAAATGTCCTTCTACTTGCAATTTCATTGCAATTGTAGGTGATTATTAATACATTGTCTTCTATGTTAATCAACTTCAACAAGATACATAAACTAAGTTTAAAGCCATAGGAAATAATACTTTTTCTTTACTACATCTTACCTTCCCTGAACTTGCATACCCATTAATCATCAAGTTACAGGTAACAATATCTGGCATCAAATCCCATCAGCAAGTTCATTCCAAAAAGCTTCTGCTTCAAGAATATTTCCTTCTCTGCAAAGTTCATTTATAATAGAGTTGTATCTAACAACTCTAAAAGGGTAGTCATATAGTTGGAAGGGACTTTAAGACTCTAACTCTATTAGTGTATACTGGATTTTGATGGACAATTCCTTTCTTTTGGGGACAAAAAATTTATTTTTAATAGCTCCCTTCTAGTTCATAATGCTTCTATTTATGCTTGTTCACATTTCCTTCCTTTCTAGAATGTGGAGGCTAAGATTGATATTTTTATGTTATTATTGGAAAGGGAGGACAAATCAACTATCTTTGGTGGCAACTGAAATATGAGGTGCTCTACACTTGTCTTAAGTATTTGCAATTAATTAAGTCTTATTATTATCCCCTAAGTTTACTGTTGAACACTTTTCAGTTTAGAGTTTTATGAGTCATAGTTTGGGCTTGTAGAACATTGTGATTGTTTGTGAGCCTTGTGAATACACCATATGTTCTTTGCAGTTTTACATAAAACAATAATTTTGTTGGAAGCTTAATTGAATTTTTTCAATCCTCTAATAAATTTAGAGGAAAATTGAAAATTACTATTGAGGAATTTATCATTAGAATTTGAGTTGTCTTTATCAAGGTCTAAATGTTTGACACATAATCTTGTAATTATGACCTACATCTCATTCCATGTTGTAGTTATCTGTCATTTGGAGGGGGGCCTCGAAAATGTGTTGGCGATATGTTTGCTACATTTGAGGTGAGTTGAAGAAACATTTTTCTTTTGGAGAGTATCTAAACATCTTAGGACCTTGATAGTTATGCCTAATGCAATTATTGGATGAAATAAGTTTCTTAGAGGTAGCTAGGTAGCCTATTTACTCACATGATTAATTGAATGATTCCATCGATTATATTTATTCTTTGTTGTTGTATATGCAAATTTTTGTCTTTTTGTTTTTATTTTCCTTGATTTTAGCTTGCCATTTCCTTATAATACTAATATTTGGGTCTATCTTCTAGATCCTTCTTGAGGGTAGAAGATATTTTTGATATCGCAGAACTTCTTTAGCCAGAAGAGGGGTCTGGAAGATAGACCCAAAACATAAAGTTGGTATTATAAGGAAATGATATTGTGAAATCAAGAAAACTTAAAACTTAAAATTTCTTATTGTGGAAATTTGAGAAATCTAATTTTTGTTTTTGTTCTTTTCTTCATTTCTGAAAATGTGACTCTCTGACTTATGCTTGAAGTAAGGAAGCCTTTGTTTCTTCCTTGTCACCATTTACTTATCACTACAAGGTTGGTGGGTATTGGTCTTTTTTATGACTTTCTCTCAATTGGTTCTTGGTGATTTTAGCCTCATATTTTGCTGACAGGTGTACATATTATTGTTCTTCACCCTTCATATATGCAAATGGTTGCATATGCATGTAGAAATTACTTCATTTTTCTAAGCATATTCTGCCTACTTCTATATATGTGGTTTCGGTATTGATGTCCAATTTGTTAAATCAAGAGCATATCACCACTTTGTTAGCTTCTATGTATTTTGTTGTAATATCTTAAATCCTTTATGCATTGGTCTCAAAGTTGTTAAATGTTATCAACATTACTACTAAGTCTCAGTTCATTCATGGTACTTCTGACCTTGTTTGTGGCATTATTAGCTCTTTTGACCTTATTTGTGACATTACTAGCTCTTTTATCCTGTTGACTACATTGTCATTTTTTGGACACATTTTTGGTGTTATATTTGTAGACAGTTACCACAACTACAATGTTGATCAAGAGATTCAATTTTTAACTTTCTATTGGAGCTCCACCTGTAAGTCAAGTTGCATGTGCATTATCTTATTCAACATGTGACTACAGGAAAAAGGACTTTTTACATGTTGTCAAATGGATACCTCCTCTTAGGAATGAGTGATGTTAAGTGGTATATTTATTAGTAACTATTCCTATTTATGCAGGTGGGAATGACAACTGGGGCAACAATTCATAGCACTAAAGGCTTAATAATGACAATGACACGAAGAATTAGGCCTCCAATGATTCCAGTGATTGAGGCTTCAACACTCAATATGGCTGATGAAAGTGGTTTAATCAAGAGCTATAAGACTTAAAATGGCCCTGTTACTGTTCAAAATCCAAAAATATATGAAGGAAAACTGAATAAAAATGAGATTCCTTCTTCTTACCTATAACACACACACTTTGGTTGATTTAGTTGGGATGGGAAATACTTACTTTGGGAAGGAAAAATAATGGCTGCTCTTGTAAGGTAGATATACAATTTGTGTCAAAGATTCCATGTCATTACAGTGCCAAAGGCATTAGATAGGTCCTTTCATCTCTCTCTTCTACCATGTTAAGCTCTATGTACCAGGCATTATGCATAGTCCATTTTAAATAGTTCCTTCCAAATATAAGCTAATATATGGATGTATAGAACAATGCAAAATTATGTGTCTACTGACTTATCCTTACTTGCATAGAAAGCATAAAGGCTCTTATAGATTTTTTGTTTTCCCTCTCCTTTGTGTCAATCTCAAGATGATGAGATCTTAATCAAAATTCTAGATTCGTACAATTAATGCAAAAACATCAATAAATACCTTCATATGTTTCCTTATCCTTCCTTACCACATACAATTGATTGAATTTCTTTACAAAACCATTATTTCATCTTTTTTACTTCTTGAGAAAATATATACATCTTTTAAAATATTGCCAATTTTCTCTGTTCTATATTTTTTATTTTATTTTTCATTTGATGTTTGTTATGTGCACTAGGGTTTTGTCTTCTTAAATTGATTTTTCTTGTGCTATGTTATTGCAATAGATGCAATGCTTCTTTCTATAGTAGGACACAATGTCACCAATACAAGCGTGTTTGATTTATGGGAAGATGAAATTGTAGCAAGCATTGGGAAATCATCAATGAGGATGTCAATTGTTGAATCATCTTTACTGGAAAAGGTAATTTTGCATGGCATGTTTTGATTTTGTTTCTGTAGAATAGTAGATCCAATTTATGACTTATATAAGAACTATCTTTTTCTAGTACTAAACTGCAATCTTACAAATCTTGCATTAATGATATAAAATGCACAATGGAAGTACACAAATGATCATCTTATAGGTAGTAGTGCAAAGAAATCTCTACTTTAGTGCATAGCGACTACCAATGTCTTCTTTGTATCCTTTATTCTTAAGTTAATAGTTTAAAGTAGTACCATAGAGGGTTCAAAACTTGAGAATACTAATTCCATAACAAGAATAAGGTTATTTGATTGGAACAAAATTTGAGCAGCAATAATTCAAAGGATGCATGTATCTAAGGAAAATACTACAATTGCCTATACTAGGTGATAAGACCTTATTTGATGTCACCATGCTTGCATGGTTAAAGAATTTACTCTTTCCATATTATATCTGTTGGCATAGTTCACCATAATTAAATTTTATACTGAGATTTTGATGGATATTTAAGGAAGTGTTCTTATCATCTCCATTGTCCTAAGAATAAATTAAGTGTTCTTATCATCTTTGTTGTCGTAAGAAATATTTAAGGAAGTGTTCTTATCATCTCCATTGTCCTAAGAACCATTGAAATAGATAAAGGATGCCATATTGTAATAATCTAAATGTGCTCATTATTAATCTTGGCCGTATTTTCATTTTAATAAACATATTCCAAAACCATTGTTGAAATCTTATTTTTAGGTTGTAGATCAAATTGGAGAGGTGAACATGCAATCTTTACTTTCATCCAACCATGACTAGTGAGATTTCTAGATAGGAATTCTCCATCCTTCTCATTTGAATCCTTCCAATCTTCTCTCAAGGGTTGTTCAACTGGAATAGGAGGATAAGGCTGCTCTAAATCTGACAATATATGCACCATAAATAATATAACTACATTTAATATATATTTCATGTCTTTTCTCCTTTCAATGTTTGTAGCATTTGTATCATTTCTTGGATTTGTCTTCCATGGCAACCAAGAGTGCAGTGAAGGATGTATTTCTTGGATCTTGTTTCTTGGATGCATTTTCATGTCTTTTCTCCCTTCAATGTTTGTAACATTTGTATTGTATCTTGGATTTGTCTTCCATGAAAACCAAGAGTGCAGTGAAGGATTTGTTTATGCAGCTATATGTTGTTTGTAATTCCTTTGGTTATGCAACTGTTTGCTATTCGTATATTTTTTTTTTCATGCAATACAATTTTTTTTTTGAATATCTATGATATTTGAGGATTATATGCTAAAGTTGTTTGTTGATTGTATATATTTTTTTCATGTTAATCCAATACAAAAAAAAAAATTGAATATCTATGATATTTGAAGTTTATATGCCTAAATTTGTGAGAATTAATTAAATTAGATTTGATTTATAACTCGAATAATTGATTCACTTAAATACATGACTAAACCATGACTAAATAAATGACTACTATGACTAAAATAAATGAATACAATGACCAAATAAATGACTATAATGACTAAATATATGACTACCATGACTAAAATAATGACTAAATATATGACTAAATAAATCACTACCATGACTAAATAAATGACCAGTTAACAACAATCAATGACTAAATCAATGACCAAATCAATGATCAAATCAATGACTAAATCAATGATTAGATAAATGACTAAAATAGTTTAGTCATAAATTTAGTTGCATTATAAATGACCGGCAATAAACTACTAATGGTCATATGACCAAAATTAGTCATTTATATACAATTTTTAGTAGTTTATTTAGTCATATATTGTTGTTTTTGTACTAGTGGAGTGTGAATGGATGAAATCCTTTGGGGATGTCATTTTTTAGAGTATTTTGAGCATGTATAAACATCATATCATATGCTTTGGGTTTGGATGTGAAACTTAATTGTGGGAAGAGTCATTTTCAATAAGGCTCCTTGTAAAACCTATGATTGGTTGCTTGAGAGTGAGGGTTTAGTGCATTGGAAGCTTGGTGAGCAGTTGGAGATCTAAAAATTGTGAAATCTTAAGGTCGGTAACCTATTTAATGATTTTCCATGGTGTTTGACTTGATTGAAGGTATTTGGGAAGGCGTCTCTTTGGAAATGAGGCCTAACTAGCCTAGTTGCCCTACAGTATGTGGGATTTTAGAGAATACATTGAAAAACCCATCTTCAAGCCTCCTATGACCTTATGACCACTTCAAACGCCCTTGGTTAAGCCTGCACATGTTTAATAATCCTTAATATTATGCTACCCCCAAACTTCACCCACTTTTAGTCTTTGAAACGTGAATTTTTCAATAAAAAATGTGCTTCTCTCAACTAGGGCTTCATGCCCAAACATACACATGACCTCCCCAGTCCTTGAAAACCTTCAAAAACATCAAACCCCACCAGATCTCACTAAAACCAACTAGTTCTATCCTTCTTCAAAACAAATTCTTCAATCTACTACTTAAACCCATGCCTTTATGGCCTGATTCATGTATTTTATACTTGATTGTCATTTGAATTGTCATTAATGAAATTATATATTAAATTATATGTTTATCTTATTTTCATCTTGTAGGAGTAGGTGTTGGAACACTTGAAGGAGAAGGTGTTGAAACACCTCAAGGAGGAGGTGTTGAAACACCTAAAGGTGATAAAGAAAAAGAGATGCCTAAAGAGGTATGTATTTATTTTATTTTGTGTTTGGTAAACATGTTCCTATTACCAACAATTGTATGCTAACTTGTTTCAATTTAATGGTTTTGTGTTCACCTATATAGATTGATATTGCAACAATTGGTATGATTGGTTCTTTGAGAGAGGCATATTCTAGGACTCATGACGGTTTGAAGAGACGTATATAAATGAGGTAATCAAGATTTCAATTTTAGAGTTCAATTATAATTCAACGTATATTGATTTTGATGTTAATTATTCGATTTTAAATTATATAATATAACTAATCTCAACTGTGGTTTGATTTTTTTTTGTGCAGTTACCTTGAGAGCCAAAGAGTGCTTCAAAGAGGCTCCATTTTGATGATCCACTAGTAGTTTAAGATGAGATAGATATTTTGGCATGTATATTATGAATAGATATCGAGATGGCATATGCCACACTTTGTAAAACTTTGTTTGAGTTGGTGTTGATGCCATTTTTGTATATAGACATACACTTGATTATTGGATAATTTGATATATAGAAGTTGAGAACTGAAATAATTTGTTTGTCATGTGCATGTTTAAACTGTTCAAAAACTTAATCTTCAACAATGGTTAAATATCAATGTACAATATCATAAAAAATAATGGCTTATATTATATAATTGACAATAAAAAATAATGAATAATGGTTAAATTATATCATATATTGCTTAGTTATATTATGGTTAAGGGCATGTGTAGGATCATCATGGAAAAAACAAGCCCTTAAGTGGCAAAAAATTCAGAAAAATCAGAGTTAGGCAACCTGACATAAAAAATTTAATAAGTTATCTATATTATTTAAAAAATATGTAACAATAGAATCTATAGCAAATTGAATGTAGTTTCTAAACTACTAGGTTTTTTTTTTAAAACCTATTTGGTGAAAATTTGAAATTTCAATGCAGTTGTACTTATATTTGAGGGAAAAAATAAGTAGATGTTCGTCTAACCACTCCAACCACAATAAAATGATAATTACTTTTTATAAGATTTTAGATATAAGTAGATGACTCATTTCCCAATGTGATGCATATTTTTTTGTAATTTTTTCCCAAGTAAATAATTAATTGTGAGTTTTTTATTACAACTTTTAAAAAATATAAAAACTCATATGTCTAACCTCCTTAACTTGGTCAAAACTTCATGAAATTCAGTTATCTTTTTTTTAATCTTAGAGTATGCAAAGCATAGAATTTGATGCATGTTTTGGATTCAAAAAATGTGATACCATTTGAAAGCTATGGATGTTTTTCAATCAACCTATCAATAGGACTTTAGTCGTAATTCAAATAGAAAATGAATAATAATTATCTATTAAATACAAAGTAAAGCATTATTTATATTGGTGGAAAGCTAATAATCTTCTTTAGAAACCCTTTTCATTTCATCAATTTTGTGTAAAAAAATTTTGTCAACCACATACCCTACACATACCCATCATATCGCCACTTTTTGGGCCATCATGATCGTACACATGCCCTTAAACTATATAGTTTAAACAACTTTCAAGAAAAGAACAATGGTAAAGTTTAAAATTTTAACTTTAAATTTTAAATACAAAAATTTCATTTTCTCACACTACATATTTCATATTGCATTATCACTACATATTGAAATACAAAAAATATCATACTTTTATGTTGATAAACATCCAAAGTGAAGCAGAGTAGGGTGGAAAACTCTCAACAAACCAAATACCCTTTAATATTCCTTCCAGACACAAAACACCATTGGACAGTCATGAGTAGGGTACATAAGCACTAAATCAACAATCATCTTCCAATAAAACACTCACCAACAATCCAAAACTCAAAACCTTCACTTTCGAAAAGTTTCAAAGGGGGTTTATTGAAAACCTCACCTCCATACCTCTCCTCACCATTTGAATGCCTTCAACACTTTCAAATATGTCTGCCCTTGCTAAATTAACTCTTAGAAAGTGCTACCCCAAGTGTTTTCCATCACTACCTACTCTTAACCTCCAAATTTCATTAGAACACACATTCTTGACAACTAGGCATCATGCCCAAAACCCCAAATGGCCACCCCTACTCCTAAAATCATGCACACATGCCCCCTACACCTAATTATGCCATTCCACTGAGTTATAGTAGAATACAATGGTTGGGAAAGATATTTGGCGGAAATTTCCATGTTGTCCTTTTGAAAAAAGCATGAATTTAGGACTAGGAGGCATAGCTTGAAGTAGAAGATTAAAGCAATAATTTGGAAGAACATTAGAAACTATTTGTTTCAATGTTATGAGGTGGAGTTTTATGTGATAGAAGGTTTGCAAAGGCATGGTAGGTCATTTGGATGTTTGGGCTTCAAGCCCTAGTTGAACAAAGAGTGAAAACAGGTGAAATTGAGAGGTTTTAAGAAGGAAATGTGTGAGAAATGTGTGGAAAACATAATTTGAAGGTGAATTAAGTTTATGTAGGGTGAAATAAGAGTGTTTGAAAATATTTTTAGGTAGAAAGAGGTCTAGAGATGGGTTTTCTAATAAACACTTGCTTATTTGGTGAAAAATGAGGGTTTCATGAAAGAGGGTCTTAGAAAGCAATTTTTGAATTAGTGGTTGAAGAATTTGTGGTTTTGGAGGCAGTTTGAGGACTGTCCAATGGTATTTTGATTGACATGCCTAGCTCTGAGCTACATTCAACTAGTTGAATCCCTTAAGAGTTTGAACTACAAAGTGGCTGAAAAACTTCAACATGGCATGAATCACACACTGTGAGGCTTAGAAACTTCTCGTCAAAGCCTATGGGATCATGTTGTGCCCCTCTATAATAACCTCTCTTGCTTTTCACTATCTCGGAAGTGTTCTCTTGTGGCAGCGAGAGTTTTCTTGGGGAAAAAGTTGTTAAAGTTGCAAAGTGGTGCAAATTTTGTTCTACAACTCATGTTACCAAATTAACTATTCAAATACATCCAAGTGGCTATGTTTACAATAGGAATGGTCCTCTTTCACACCCAAACATGCTGAATTACTTTGAGCTACGTTCAACCAGTTGAATCCCTCAAGAGTCCAAACTGCAAAATGGATACAAACTTCAGTATGACATTACTTGGACACCGTGATGCTTAGAAACTTCTCGTCAGAGTGTATGGGATTATGTTGTGCCCGTCTACAATAATATCTCTCACTTTTCACTATGTCAGAGGCATTTTTGCTTGGGGAAAAAGTTGTCAAATGCAAGTAGTGCAAAGTTGCAAAGTGGTGCAACTTTTGTTCTGCAATTTGTATGAACAAACTAACTATTCCAACACATCTAAGTGGGTACGTTTATGCTATGCATGGTCCTCTTTTACACCCAAATGCATTGAATCACTCTGAGCTACGTTCAATTGGTTGAATCCCTTAAGAGTCTGAAGTGCAAAATGGATGCAAACTTTAACATGACATTACTTAGATATCGTGAGGCTTAGAAACTTCTCGTTAAAGCCTATGGGATCATGTTTTACCCCTCTCCAATAACCTCCTTTGGTTTTTTCTATTTCGGAGGAATTTTCCTGTAGCGGTGAGATTTCACTTGGAAAAAAAGATGTCAAATGCAAGTAGTGCAAAGATGCAATGTAGTGTAACTTTCGTTCTACAACTCGTGTGACCAAACTAACTATTCTAATGCATCCAATTTGGTACGTTTACACTATAAATGGTCCTCTTTCATAACCAAACACACTAAATCACTCTGAGTTGTGTTCAACCAGATGAATCCCTTGAGAGTCTAAAGAGAAAAATGGCTGCAAACTTCAGCATGAAGTTAATTAGACACTATGAGGCTTAGAAATTTCTTGTTAGAGCCTATGGGATCATGTTGTGCCCCTCTATAATAACCTCTCTCAATTTTCACTATCTCAAAGGTATTTTCTTGTCACAACAAGATTTTGCTTGGGGAAAAAGATGTCAAATGTAAGTACTGCAAAGTTGCAAAGTGGTACAACTTTTGTTATGTAACTCATGTGACCAAATTAACTATTCCAATGCATCTGAGTGGGTATTTTTACACTAGGAATGGTCCTCTTTCACACCCAAACATGTTGAATCGCTTTGAGCTACGTTCAACTGACTTAATCCCTTAAGAGTTTGAAATGCAAAATGACTGCAAACTTTAGTATGAAATTACTTAGACATCGTGAGGCTTAGAAACTCTTTGTCAGAGCCTATGAGATTGTGTTGTTCCCATATACAATAACCTCTCTCAATTTTTCCTATCTCGGTGATGTTCTCTTGTACAGATGAGATTTCGCTTGGGGAAAAAGTTGTCAAATGCGAGTAGTGCAAACTTGCAAAGTGGTTCAACTTTCATTCTACAAGTCATATGACCAAACTAACTGTTCCAACACATCCAAGTGGCTAAATTTACACTAGGAATGGTCCTCTTTTGCACACAAATGTGTTGAATCAGTCCAAACTATGTTTAATCGATTGAATCCCTTAAGAGCTTGAAGTGCAAAATGGCTACAAAATTCATCATAACATAACTCGGAGACCATGAGGATTATAAATCTCTCATAAGAGCCTATTGGATCATGTTGTGCCCCTCTTCTGGCAATGAGATTTTTCTTGGGGAAAAAGTTGTCAAATGTAATTAGTGAAAAGTTTTAAAGTGGTGCAACTTTCATTCTGTAACTCGTCTGCCCAAACTAACTGTTCCAATGTGTTCGAGTGGGTACTTTTATGCTAGGAATGGTCCTCTTTCACACCCAAACATGTCGAATCACTCTGAGCTACGTTCAACCAACTAAATCCCTTAAGAGTCTAAAGTGCAAAATGGTTGCAAACTTTACCATGATGTTGCTCGGACATTGTGAGGCTTATAAACTTCTCATTAGAGCCTATGAGATCATTTTGTGCCACTCTACAATAACCTCTCTCATTTTTTGCTATCTCGGAGGCATTTTCTTGTGGCGGTGAGATTTCACTTGGGGAAAAAAATGTCAAATGTAAGTAGTGCAAAATTTCAAAGTGGTAAAACTTTCATTCTACAACTCATGTGACAAATTTTTTTTTTCCCACACATCCGATTGGGTACTTTTATGCTAGGCATGTTCCTTTTTTTCACGTAAATGCATTGAATCGCTCCAAGCTATGTTGAATTGATTGAATCCCTTAAGAGTCTGAAGTGCAAAATAGCTACAAACTTCAACATAACATTAATCAGACACTATGAGGCTTAGAAACTTCTCATTAAATCCTATGGGATCATATTGTCACCCTCTATAATAGCCTCTCTCATTTTTTTCTATCTCGGAGGCATTCTCTTGTGGTGGCGAGATTTTTCTTGGGGAAAAAGTTGTCAAATGCAAGTAGTGCAAAGTTGCAAAGTGGTGCAACTTTCATTCTGCAACTCATATGACCAAACTAATTGTTCCAATGCATTCAATTCGGTATGTTTATCTAGGCATGGTCCTATTTTCTACACAAACATGTCGAATCACTCTGAGCTACGTTCAACCAGCTGAATCCCTTAAGAGTATGAAGTGCAAAAGAGCTATAAACTTTAGCATGATGTTACTCAAATACTATGAGGCTTAGAAACTTCTCGTTAGAGCCTATGGTATTATTTTGTGCCCCTCTATAATAACCTCTCTCATTTTTTTCTATCTTGGATTTTTTCTCCTATGGCGGTGAGATTTCCCTTGGGGAAAAAGTTGTCAAATGTAAGTAGTAAAAAGTTACAAAGTGGTGCAACTTTTGTTCTGCAATTTGTATGACCAAACTAACTATTTTAATGCATCTAAGTGGGTAATTTTACACTAGGAATGGTCCTCTTTCACACCCAAACATGTCAAATCACTCTGAGCTACATTCAACCAGCTGAATCTCTCAAAAGTTTGAAGTGTAAAATGGCTGCAAACTTCAACATGATGTTACTCGAACACCATGAGGCTTAGAGAATTCTCATCAGTTCATATGTGATCATATTGTTCCTTTCTAAAATAACCTCTACCAATTTTTTCTATTTTGGAGGTGTTCTCCTGTGGAGGAAAGATTTCACTTGGGGAAAATGTAGTCAAATGAAAGTAGTGCAAAGTTGCAAAGTAGTGTAACTTTCGTTCTCCAACTTGTATGACCAAACTAACTATTCCAATGCATCTGAGTGGGTACATCTATGCTAGGAATAGTCCTCTTTCACACCCGAACATGCTAAATCACTTTGAGCTACGTTCAACCGACTGAATCCCTTAATGTTTTGAAGTGCAAAATGGTTGCAAACTTTAGCATAACGTTACTAAAAAAGTGAGGCTTAGAAACTTCTCGTCAGAGCCTATAGGATGATGTTGTGCCCCTCTACAATAACCTCTCTTTATTTTTTCTATATCAAAGATGTTCTCTTGTGGTAGCAATATTTTTTTGGAGGAAAAAGCTGTCAAATGCAAATAGTGAAAAGTTGCAAAGTGGTGCAACTTTCATTCTACAACTTGTCTAACCAAAATAACTATTCCAATGCATTCTAGTGGGTATGTTTATTCTAGGAATAGTCCTCTTTCACACCCAAATGCATCAAATCACTTTGAGCTATGTTCAACCGACTAAATCCCTTAAGTGTTTGAAGTAATAAATGGCTGTAAACTTTAGCATGACTTTCCTCAGACACTATGATGCTTAGAAACTTCTCATTAGAGCCTATGGAATCATGTTGTACCCCTCTACAATAACCTCTCTCAGTTTTTTCTTGGAAGGAAAATAAACATATCTAAGTCAAGAGAAAGTCTGCCCAATCTTGGCAAGACACAAGCAAAGTCCATCATGCCCATAGTCAAGGAAAATGTCCAAGATGATGCAAATTCCACTTGGGAAAGAAAATCTATGTCCAAAATGTTGTCAAATATGCTCTTGTCTTGAATAATTCTTGTCTAAGACAAAGGTAAAGTCCACCCAACTCAAAGCATACATGGAAAAGACAATGTAAAGTTGGCCTAGCTCAAAGTATACATGGAAAAGACAACTTAAAGTCCACCCCAAGCTGAAAATAGGAGATGGAAAACATATCTTGAAGTCTGCCTTAGGAAAAGATCAAAGGGGACATCCAACACGCTATGATGGTGCCTCATCATCTTTCAACCAATCAATTTTTTCCAAGCTCGCATGTCTAGGTTCAATGAACCTGACACTTCATAGTGCAATAACATTTTACTGTTGGTTTATATTTAGCAGGACAAGTGTCCCCAAATGTAATTTTCTCATTGGTCGAGAGGTAGCTAGTTGTGACAAACCCTAATTAGGGTTTTATTTTTTAATCTCGGTTGTTTCAAAATCAATCTTGGCCATTGAATTGTATTTGAGAAGCCTATAAATTGAGCTCACCCCTCATTTGTAAAACATGGGAGCATCCATCGCATACTACCAGTTCACTACTTTTTCTATGCTTTCACTTACTATTATGCTTTGATAGATTTTTTCCAAGCATCCATTGCTTGTTTGAAAGCACTTGTTGTAGGCTCTTAGCCATAGTAGCAAGACAGTGAACTATTTGATAAAATTATTTGGTAGACATGTATGAAAAATGTGATAGCATAGACAAGGTAGTAAACTATTTGAAAAAATTCCTCAAAGAAATGTGGTTTCATGATGATGGAATGCCATGAAAATCTAGGGAATTTTCTTGTCATGGCATTCCATCACCATGAGACCACATTTCTTTGAGGAATTTTTCAAATAGTTCACTACCTTGTCTATGCTATTGTTTACTATTACACTTTGATGGATATTTTTCAAACCATCCATATAGATTGTTTGAAAGAACCTATTTTAGAATTTTAGCCATGGCAGCAAGGTAGTGAATTGATTGATAAAATTCTTTGGTAGACATGTATGAAAAATGTGGTAGCATAGACAAGGCAATGAACTGTTTGAAAAAAATTCCTCAAAGAAATGTGTTCTCTTGGTGATGGAATGCCATGACAAGCACATTGAGACAACATTTCTTTGAGGCATTTTTTTGAACAGTTCACTATCTTGTTGGTGTAGGAGCACCAAGCCACCTGATATGGTACCGAATGGTCATGGATGGAATTGTGGTTAAGCTAGGAGAGTTTGAGTATTTTTTTTGTTTCAATAAGGTCTACTTAGACCATTCTCATGTTTGCAAAATGATTTGGAGTTTTCATTTGATAATTTGGCCATAACTTGTAATCATGTTAAAAGTTGTCAAGATGGTCTTGGAAAATGTTGTCACGGTAAATAGAATAGGACGTCAATTAAAAAAGGGTCTAGGGAATTAGGAAATAATAAAGAGACAGAAGGAGGAAAATGTCAAATTTGTAAGTTGCATAAATGCAACAATTTTGAAAACCAATGGCTACCTCCTTTGAAAAGTTGTTACTTGGTAGTTATAGATGTTGGGAGAAGTTTGGATTGGTCCAATAGATCCTTTTGATCTTGTTAGATGCCTCTTCAAGGGAAGTTGACACTTTGAGTAGGTTTGGGTCTCCTATCTCTGCATCATTTGTCTATGCCATTGCTTCTTATTATGCTTTGATAGATTTTTTCCAAGCATCCATAGCTTGTTTTCAAGCACCTATTTTAGGCTTTTAGCCATAGTAGCAAGGTAGTGAATTTTTTGATAAAAAGCTTTGGTACTAAACATGTAAAAAAGAATTTGGTAGCATAGACAAGGCAATAAATTGTTTGAGAAAATGCCTCAAAGAAACGTGGTCTCATGGTGATGAAATGTAATGAAAATCCATAGCAATTTGCATGTCATGGCATTCCATCACCATGAGACCACATTTCTTTCAGGCATTTTTTTTTCAAGCAGTTCATTGCCTTGTCTATAGTATTGCTTGCTATTATGCTTTTGATAGATTTTTTCCAAGCATCGATAGCTTGTTCGAAAGCACTTGTTTTATGCTTTTAGCCATAGAAACAAGGAAATGAACTATTTGACAAAATAATTTGGTAGACATGTATGAAAAATGTGGTAACATAGACAAAGTAGTGAACTATTTGATATATATATGTCAAATAAATCTAGCCTCATAGAATGCCATGATAACAAAATGCAATTGGCAGCTGTCCTATTTATTAGTTATGCAATGTGAAGTAATTGCATAACTACTTAGGTTGACTTTGTAAAAACTATATTGTAATTGAATTTTTTTCATCTATCAATGTATCTAGTTATTAGTTATATAGTGTGAAGTAATGCTTTGACTTTGAAAGATGTGTAGTAAAATGCAATCAACGATATGAATATAAACTACAAAAAAATATTTTTTACAATTCATTAGTTAAAATCTTTATTTTATTTTCTCTCTATATCTCTATATGCTATGGAAATACCTTTCAATTTCAAAATAAATAGATTTAATCTCTTGTTCTACAATTTTTTACATTTTTTTTAAATATGATTTTTTCCTGACTATTTAAAAAACTCTTATACTTTTGGTTTGTCAAATTTTCCCCCAAAAGATTTTTGTTGCTATGCATTGAGAGCATGAAGCATACATGTGAGTACATGCACTATTCATGAAGTATATATGTGAATAAGTGAAGCATACATACGAATAAGTGAGGCACAAGTAATTGAAGCATTCCAAAGGATACAAACCACTAGGAATGGAACTTATTTACACAATATGCTTTAGATGGAGCTTATTGAGAAATTGACAGTAATTAATTATTAAGCATTAGATGTAAAAAAACTCCATGCCTACAACATTCAAGCATATGATTTACACAATACACATGATAACATCATTCAAGAATGGTAGTAGAAAAATAAGATTATTTTAATCAAAAATTTGTAACGTATACAATGATATATATTGATAAAAGTATATATTATATCCAAAAAATCCATACAGGCTTAATACAAAGGAGCCATATTATGGACTTAAAATGTCATGTATATATCGCTTGTACAAAACATATGTTCCAAAATGCCACATAGGCATACAACAAACGACCCTAATACAGTCATTTCCCTCTAGGGGAAGGAAATAGATCCCGTGCTGCCTTCAAATTTTGGTTGGATGGAGTGACTGTTGGTTCTCTGGTCTTTCAAACATGCTCGCTAGTCCTCCTCTCTTTACTCTAGACCTTCAAATGATATAATAAAATGTAAAGATGTTATTACACAAAAATTGAATTGTGGAATGACATATATAACAAAATATAATCACTTACTGCATACAGATAGTCGTCATTCACATTCATATCATTACCACATCCATGATTTGGAGTGACAACCACCTGTAGCAACCGTCAAGATAGAAATTAAGCTACATAAAATTATCATGAAAATTTTCTATAATAGACCATAAAAGATCAAATATAATGTCAAATCAACTAATCTATTGCATACCTCTCTCAATGGATTAAAACTGGCTACTATTGCAACAACTCTATGGTCCATCGTGCCACCAACATCACCAGGGTTGTCAGATGTCAACATCTACAAATGGTAAATGAAAGAGTAAAT
This sequence comes from Sequoia sempervirens, assembly GCA_007258455.2. Taxonomy (NCBI): domain Eukaryota; kingdom Viridiplantae; phylum Streptophyta; class Pinopsida; order Cupressales; family Cupressaceae; genus Sequoia; species Sequoia sempervirens. Next base: position 197,173,831 of record VDFB02000003.1, read on the forward strand.
GGTAGACCTGTTGAACTATTAAATGTTAATGGGATGGGATTATGAAGGAATAAAGGAACAAAAAGTGAATTAGGAGAAGATAATGTGACACGATCAAGGAATACAAAATCAATTTTTGTGTTTCTCATCAATTTTTAAGATTTGTATATGCAAAATTATGAAAACTAGCTAACATTATTTTAAAACACCATTGTTGAATAAAGGCTACCCAAGTGTAAGGTCCTTGAGAAAATGAATTGCGAGGTGTGGAGGTCAAAGGTCCACCAAGAAAATGTTTGAAATCCAAAGCATGTTATGAGAAAAACATTCAAATATAAAATTCAACTATTCAAATACAATAATACTATCTTTAATACTAGTTACATACCTGTGGACTCAACGTTGAGAATGAATAAGGGTCTGTAGGAATGGGGCATGTCTCATGAACACTCTGACCCTAAAATTCCATCAAATCAAAATTCTACTAATTTACTTATTCTTAAATTTCAAAATATAATTTAATAAACAACATTAAATGAACTTGTTAAATTTTACCTGATTGTCAATGTCGAATGTATCATTCAGCAAATCATTTGTGAAATTCATCATCTCTACAACTAATGTAGGTTGTGTAGCTACATCCCGAGCACTATGATAATCGTATGTGCAAACTGCACCACAAGCGTCACAATGGTGGGGTGGAGCTTGAGGCCTACACGTCTCCTCCACATTAGGCTCTACTAGAGGTCTCACACACTGTAAAATGGTCTGGGTTAGTGATCGAATTGACTCCAACATGTCCACCTCTACAATATCCTTAATAATGAAAGGAATGATGACATGCTCCACCATGGGTTTGGCCAAGGGTCTCGGTGCCAATTGTCGATTATGTTGTGCAATAGGTCTATCATGTGTGGATCTCCAATCTCTACCCTGAAATGCTAAGATGTCAAAATAATTTGGCATCTTATTGAGGATAAACTCACAATAGAGTTTCCTCAAAAAGTATTGTGGCACCTCATGGTTATTGCATGGAGGTTGGTCAAATACCATCCACCACCACTCCCAAAATTTTTTTTTAATTAACTCATGTTGGCACCAATGGATGGGGAACCTCCTACATGTATGAGAAAAAGGTGTGTTGGTTTTCGACTCTGTAAATACGGCACACAAGTCGGCTTTACTATTTTTTTTGTTTTTTAACATCTACATATGACAAACCTCTAGCATAATATTGTCTCATCTCATGCCTCTTATTTGACCAAAAAAATATTTTCTCACTCATTTCTCCTACATGAGATACAATTGACTTCAATGATTCAGTAATCCCTCTCCTATAACAATGGGTTTCAGCATGCTCAGTTAATCTTCCAATTAATTGTTGAATGTCTCTTTTATTGTTTTCAATTTGATTTAGAATATTTTCTTGTGTTCCTTGAGGATTTCTATGAATTGATGGAGGGGTTTCAGGTTGTTGAATAGGAAGCTCTTCTTGAGAGGGTGACTATGAATTCTCAAAGTTTTGAGGGGGAGATTCATTCCCTGATAATTAGAACAAAATTTTATTATAAAAATCTACTTCAATCTTCATTCTAAATCAAATTCAAAATAAATAGTATAAAAATACATACCTCTCCGCAATCTTCGATGTCTCTGACATTTTTTTGGAATCCTTGTGAAAGATAGCAAGCTGACAATGTAAATAATGGTTGATATTCGGCAATCATGAGTTGCAGACCTCAAATCCTCCAAGCCAGCCCCTGGGTTGAAGAGAAATGAGGGTTTGAAATGCATTTTTTTCTTTTTTTTTAGATTTTTAATTTGGCGCACACCAAATTTTCCACATGTCAAATGACTCCAAGTCATTTGGCGTGCACCAAATTTTGTGCTCACCAAATTTGGCATGTGCCAAATGGCCAATTTTCCCCTTTTTTTGTGAATTTTTACAATTTGACACCTAAATTGTGTCACAGATTGGTGCACTTACCCTTGTTAGGAATATAAGTTTTGGTTTTAAATTACATTTCCAAAACACCAAACAATGTAACATCAACCCTTCTCAAAGCAATGTTTGCAAGAAAACCAGTCATCAAATTCTTGAACCTATCTACCCAATCAATTGAAAATGCATCAAAGAGTTCAATTGTATCCCACACTTCATTCTTATATTGTTTGCAAGGCTTTTATTCTTTGTCGTATATTTAGATCTCACTTTTGCTACAACCAATTTGGAATCTCCATATATAGTCAACAACTTCATTCCATTTTTAGCATCAAAATTTAGGCCCAATGACAATGTTTCATATTCTACTATATTATTAGTACATTTGAATGACAACAAAAATGAATACTTGAAATTTTTACCACTAGGTGCAATGAAAACTATACTAGCTCCATTTCCTTCCCTACTATAGGCTCCATCAAAATACATTTCCCAAACACCATTGTTTTCCAGTTGAATTGCATCTCCAATTGGATCATTGTTTGGTGATTGAGGCTATGATTGTTCAACCCTGAAACTTCCCAAGTCCACACCACAAAAGAAATTAATTTGATTAGTATCAATCCTTTCTACTACATGCTTGGATCTTGGTTCTCTATATAATTTTACCTCTTTTCCATTCACATGTATAGTCACATATGAAAAATCCAACTACACATTTCCACCAACAATAGAAGTCCATTGTCTTGACAGCAACATGCCATAATATGGTGGAATATCAACCAAAGTAATGTCAATTTTGTATGTAGCTTCAGGATAAGTGGCCATCTTTTTCTCCACATCCCTCATGATACCATTGACAAGAATTGAACTATTATCCATAGCATAACACTTTCTATATGTAGAGTCAATCCATAAACCAATCTCCTTCATGATTGCCATAGGCATGCTATTTATTATTTCTCTTGAATCTATCATACAATTCTTTAGTAATGTATTGTTAATAAAAAATGTGTATAGAAAGGAACAATTTGGAATGGACTCTTTATCAAATTAGTTCCCAAGTAAATCTCAAGAGTTTTCATGGCTTCTCCTCTATACCATTCACTTTCCTCTTATTCTTTTCTAATTCATTTTCATCCTAAACTTCAGGCTTATTTGATATATTTGTAATCAACTTCAAATCACTATTTCTTTAATTGACAATTTTCATCATTTCCATCAGTGGTACTAATAATTTGATTTGAGACAAAGCCTGAGTTATATCAAAAGAGGGCATACCTATAGGAAGCTCTGTTTTGTTCACTTCCACTTTGGTAAGCTTCTGCTCTCCCATTACTTGCTGCTTAGAGTCGCTCATTGATTTATTTTGATGAACCTTTGCTATGTCTCTAGGAACACATTTTTGAGCCAGTCTTTGTGTATTTCTACTTTCACCACCCTCTTGAAATTTTGGAGCAATCTCTTTATCAGTTTTTTGATTCTTCATGATAAAATTACTAGGTCAACCTTGATCAACATTGACCATTTTGTTTCTGAGATTTTAATTGCTTCTAGTTTGTGCTACAACAACAACTGTAAGCATTTTTATCTCCTCTTCAATAGGTCTCATCCTTTCTCTGCCATAAGGCCTAGCTATCAACATATTTACAATATATGCTCATCTCTCTCTTGATTATATGGAATTTCATCTTCATGTATTGATTGTGCAACCATGTAATAATCAAGGGAATGAGGAAAATTGCACAACATAAACCATGGAGCATCCCCTACCATATTTGATCCACGTATCTTCAATGGGTCAAGCATGTCTTTGTGGAATTTTTTCTTCTAATCTTCAACTACAAGCATCCCATCTTTCCTATTTGTTCTATAATGCATATCATACAACCTTTATCTTTCATTCCTATGAAAATTTTACTTATCATAAGATACTCTTTTTTGCAGTTCTTCCCACCTTGTATGATAAATCCTTTACAACACTCAACACCTTTTCTAGCTTGTCTTCCTCCTTCAATTGTCTACTTTGATGATCCTTAGGGTTCTATATGTTAGTGTAATTAATTATTTATTACACTACCATAGGTTAACTTAGGTCTTGTACTAATTTATTCCTAGGTTGCATAAATTAGATAAATCATAAATAATGGGGTAATTCCCCTTTCCATGTTTGTAGGAGATAAGATTCCTTCTAGAAGATTAGTTGTGCTTCTAGAACTTATCTCAATCTTTTATCATTTTCTAGATAGGGTTCACATGTTGTCACATGTTATATCATGACACATGGCAACATCATATTGCACCTTGCATCTCTTTCATGCCTATATATTCAAGGAATTTGTGCATTTGTATTCTTATTCTAGAATTAACCAGATAATCTCCATTTGGATTCCCTTAGTTGCAACATTTTTTTTGTGGGTGGAATTCTTCTTGGAAAAGGTCCTCTTGAAGGATGTATCTTTAGGGACATTGTGCATCCATTTTTTAAACACTATCGTAATTTCACATCATCTCTTCTACCAATTTTCCCTGAAGCCTTTATATTATTTTCTATGTTCAAAGAAATTTTGAATGCTTAAGCAAGAACTGGAGGATTTCTTGTTCTTAGTTGATATCCAATTTTTGGATCAAAAGAATTCAAGTAGAAAACTAAGCACATAGGATCTATTGGCTTCAAATGATGTGGAATCTTGTTGAATAGTTTCATAAACATAGTATTAAAATCTACAGCTGATTCATTATAGTTTTATGTATGTTTGTCAACTCATGCAAGGAATTTTTTTTATCAATATCACTACCATATTGCTTTGAATATTCTTTTAAATTATACCCAAGATCCAATTGAAGCAATTTCTATACTAGTCTCTCGCATCATCAACTAATGATTTCATGAAAAGTTTCATATATACATCATCATTTTTCACCTCAAAATTATCCATGATAGTTTCAAATTCTCTTAAGTAATCTTATGCTGAAATAGCATTATTACCAAAAAAAATTGGAATTGTTTTTCTTACCTTATTATCATTATCATTTGGGTATCCATGGATGCCATAAAAGTTGAGTTCTTTGTATCTATATACATTAATTGACCCTCTTTCAAAATGATTTAACCTTTGATGAGATTGGTGCTAATTGTGTTGAAGTCCTTGTTGCTGAGGTTGATGATAAAATCCTTCCTATACATTTTGGTAAGCAGCTCCAGGGTTATGAATATTTCAATGTAGATTTTGAGGGGGGGCATAATATTGATGTTGATATTACCCTAGATATCGATTATATTGTTGATTATGAACTCCTACCACTCTCTGAATAGGAGGACACATGATAAGAATTTACTTGAGGGGGCATAGGAGAACTTACTTGATTCACTATTTGTGGTTTAGGGACATTACATTGTATACTTGGAGTTTTACCTACAATTCCATGTCTACCAACCATGTTATGAGATACCTGCAAGGCTAAAGAACCACTGATGTTTGAATTTATGACTTGGTTATTTATAGGTACATGTTGTGATGCATTTGGATTAAATTGAGAACTCAACTGCAACAATTCTTGGTCCAATTCAAATTGTTTCATTAACATCTTGATCCTTTTAACTACTACCCTCGACTACTCAATCCTCTGCTTTAACTCTTCATAAGTTAGTTCTTTTGTAGGTGGTGCTTGTCCCATTAATCCGTGATGAGAGCTCTTAGCATATTGTCGAGCTAATATGTCCTCATAATCTATTTTTTCTTATATCTTCCTTGCTTCTTCATCTAGTTGAGCATGGAACTCGCTCATTTTTTTAGGATTGGGCTTAAAATTTAGGACATATTTAGATGCATTTTTTGTTGAGGAGCATGCAAAGGACTATTGTATACTATAAAGGGCTTTTCTAATGTATTCCCTTGCTCATTCTATGTATCAACTTGCAATTCTATATTTTTAGGTGTATTAGATGTGGCTCCCCCTTTTTAGCATTAGTCTTTGAAGTGGGAGAGGACCCTGAAGCCTACTTTTCAATCCACCTCTTTTCATCCTTCTTTGGGCTACCCTTATGTAGAGATCTTCTACCATCCATATTCTATTAAACTATGATGCTTAGATGTCTGCAATCAAATCTTTTTGATTTGATATTTAGTTGATTACTCATGCAAAATTTCTAGGAGACTTATTACTAGAGTCACCACCTCTTTCTCAGAAAAGAGGAAATATAGAAATAGGTCCACTAGTCTCTGAAAGCTCTAGGTTAAAATTCAAATTATTTTCGTATTAAAAGCAAGTCCCAAGTAGAGTCGCCAATCTATTGGTTCCCAAATCAGCAAGCTAAAAATCCTTAAAAGTACGCCAATCTTTATAAATGGGTTTTACATGTGAATTTGGCCAACGAACAAAATCAATCACAATGATTGAAGTTCCTTGCACTTCAAGCTCTGCTATGCCTAGCTAGGTATTACCTTGATGACCGATGAATATAAAATCTCCACAATAGTTTGGTGATGATAAACCATATTACTTCCCGATACAAGTTTAGAGGGTTTGTTTGTTCATATTCTCTTTATTCAATTATCCGATCTTAAATTTATTTCATACTTGCATGAGGGTGTAAAATAGACTACCACTAAACTACTCCTACTCCTACTATAGAAAAGAAAATTGTTTTACAATTCGGTACAAGGAACTGTTCTAGAAATTAATTGACTAGTGCCTTATCTGGGTAACATAGTCAGAATTTAAATGTGTGTGTTATCCTTTCTAGTTACAAATTGAATTACTTGGGACTATTTTATTAACTCCTTGTAAACATTTAAAGTTGTAGCTACCAAGCTCTTCTTATTTATCCAAATGACTTTGTCAAGTTATTGTGATTTACTTAACATAATTTAATCCTTCCTTGAAGGAACTAATTAAATCAATCACACAAAAACAACAAATGTGTTTTGATAAACCAAGCATATCCCTGATATGTTGATTTAAACAACGGAGAAAAACCAAATTGGAGACATCAAGATAACCCTCATCAATAGTATTCAACAAGTAATTGACAACTAGAAATTTAAAACTAGAGAAAAGAAACTTCATTATTGATATTCTCAGTTAAAACCCCTCACAATGTCATTTACCCCAAAAAAATTCTAGAACCCCACATCATGGTTTTAGTTTTCCTCTTATAGATTTTAAGGAAGCAGAATATTCACATTCTACAATTTATTTTCAAATCCATAACCATTGGTATAACACCCAAACTTGATAAATGAAATGTTTACTATTTGCCAAAAAAAAAAAATTACATTCCCTCCCTTTTGCTTATGAAACATTGTCAAATCTAGAAATATTTTTTTTTAATGTAGCTCAATCATAGAAAACCTAATTTTTTTCCCCTTAACGTGCCAACATACACTCTAAGTCACCACCACTGCCTCACAAGTCCCCTTTTATGCTCCCATGATGATGCGGGGAAACTTCATCAACACATTTGAATGACTCTGATTGTAGTCCCCCTGAAATCCTTTCTCCCTTTGATGAAGTTCAATTGTATTCTTTGGTTCTCCTTCAGGGTTCCAAAGAGAGTAACATGATACTTTGGCCAATACATTTAAGTCTCTCCGACAACATCTCATGTTATACCTTCAATGTGTTGCTCCATCAAATAGACCCAAACTCAACTCCCACTAAAACTATGAAGTCACATCGACAATGTTCACACCACTTGTCCATCGGATGTTCAATCTATCGGAAAAACCTTGATCTAACTCCCTATGATGTTGTATGATCTCTTTGATTACAGTCAGCCCATCAATCGATCCTCTAATTTGTTTCCATTGGACCATCGAAGGGACCCCCTAATGGGTTTCTTTGACATTATGCGTTCATTTCGACATATAGTTAACCGATGATATCCTCAACGGCCCATCGAAAAGACCATGGAATGGGTCTATTCGACCTAGTGTAATTACCTTGAAACTACTCCATGTTGCTTCAAATGTGAAATGTGAGACAAGTATGAACCCACATAACTAATGACCATGAGAAACAAAACCCTAACATAACAATGGTAAAATATTTATCATTATGGACTCAAGGTTACATCCTAAAGGTAAACCTATACAAATTTTGGCAACTAACTCAAGGTATAGATAAATTACTCAGACACGTGTGACCAGTTTAGGACTTGAATTAAATTTTCAGTGTCAATCAAGCCTAAAACTAGATTTAAAAAATGAAATTAGTCATGAAACTTGGACATTCAACACAACTAGACTTCACATAATGGGTTCATTACTTGTTAGGATGGCAACTTTACATAGAAATGCGAAGGTTATAGTACCTTAAATCTTTTCAACTCATTCATCCTTAGCTTGAAGTGGATTAGGGGAACCAATTGTTCTAGACCCTCTCATGACCTAGGGTCTAGAGTAGTCGGTCCCCCTCCTCTACATTTTGGTGAACCCGACATGAACCTTATAGTGTCTATTTCTTCATTTTGAGATATTTTCTCTTGTGTCTACGTAGGTTGCAAAATTGTCTTTTGTGAAGATTTATGAGCTTCTTCACTTAGTCTACAACTTTCAGGAACATAGTTAGAAGGATCATGCAGCACTTAGAGATGGACTTCTCAAAGGTCACAATCTCTCTCACATCACAGGATATGGTATATGTAGTAGAGACGAGTTTCTTCAATGAAACCACTCATACTCCTACTCTTCTTGTTTCTCCTACAGCTCCACCTTTGAATGAGGATGGCGATGTCCCTTTTCTTGTAGAACACCTCCTAGCTTTAGATAGGAGGATTTTAGATATCAACAACCATTTGGGGAAAGATTGGAACATGGCTAGGGCCACTAGAGTTGTTAATGAAATCATATATATGCTAGAAAAGAATCAGATAGGTATAAAGTTCTTTTGTGGCCTTACTAACTTGGTGGAAGCATATGTCCCTTCTTGCAATACTAGGTCAAGTATTACCCGAAGTCATGTGCTTGGTGATTATGAAAGAAAAATTGGCATCTCGATGCCTATGACACCAATATGCATGGCTAAAAACACCCCTTCGATCATCATCTTTTCTCCTACTCTACCTCCTACTATCAAAGCAATTAGATTACTTCTAGGATTCAATTTTCTTCCTCCTTAGAGCAACCCCATCCTCAGTAGTGGAATTTCTAGAAAAATGGGAGTTGTTGGTTCTAATATGTCTCATACCCTTGGTGGTTCTGGTGGTGGCTCCAATGGTAGTCATGGCAGTGGATCTAGTGGCTTCTACGGTGTTGGGCCCAGTGGTGGATATAGCAATGGCCCTAGGGGTGGCTCTTGTGGTGGTCTTGGTGGTGGTTCTTTTAGCAACTCTACTGGCCCTGTTTCTTCATCTGACCCTATTTTGAATTTATTGCTACAAAATATGGGTGAAATGCATAACCAACTAGTGAGTCTATCCAAAGCCTCTACTCAACCCATCTTTCAACCTTTCTTTCAACCTAATATTTTATTGGTGAAGATTTTGAACACTCCCATCCCTCATGGGATGAAAATTCCTAAATTTGAGAAATGCAGTGGTAAAGGATACCCTCAAACAAATGAGTTATCTTTCAATGAGATGTGTGCAGAATTATTTCACCATGATGCCTTGATGACCAAATTATTTCCTTGATATATCAAGGATACAACACTACAGTGGTACTATTCCTTGTTAGACAACTCCATATTTGCATTCAATCATCTTGTTAATCATTTTCTCTGATACTTTCAGGCTAACATCAGGCTGAAGGTGACATTTTTTGACCTTTTCCAATGTAAGAAGGGGGAGCACAATAAGATTATTGATTTCATAGCTCATTATCAAGCACTCTTTTCAAAAATTTCTTACTTGCTAGCTGATTTAGATGTACAAAATGTCTTCATTGGTAACTTGTTAAGACCTTGGCAGGAGAATTTTTCCTTAATGAAGTATCCTTCTTTTGTACATTTGTGTGTGGTGTTACAGGAGTATCAATAGACAGTCATCAAGTTCAAGGGATCTTCCTCATGCTCTCTTCTAGAAGGAAGATCTATAGTATTGATTTCAAGAAAAGGAAAATCTATTGCGAATGTATTCACTGAATCTAATGACAAAGGCCTCAAGTGCAATAGACAATTCACAAAATTTATTGAATCTTATTATTCTATTATGCAAAAATTGTTGAAGGATAAGGTTATAACCTTGGAGGATCCTCAACCTCTTAGAGAAGCTTACATCGATTGGTATGATAGAAATATGTTTATCTAATACCATCATGTCGACAGGCATGAAACTGAACATTGTATATGCCAACATCATGAGATACAGGATCACATTGGCAATAGTACCATTCACCTCAATGGTAAAAAGCATAATACAAACAAGTCTATGGCTAAGGTAAATAGAAAATTGTTGATTTATATGGACCCATTTATGTCTCACTCTGCAAATTTGATTATTGATCCTTTTGGTGGTTCTCTCGAGGCCTCATCATATGTAAATGTGGCTTCATTTACTTACAGTCCTCCCCCTCAACCTATGATTAGGTCAACAAATATAACATTTACATTGCATGATTTACCCATGCATAACAAAGCCTCTCCTCTATATATTCCCACTCGCGTCAATGGAAACATTATAATAGGAGTCCTTGTGGATCCTGTGTGTTGCATGAACATCATCACAAAGGAGACTCTTTTGTTAAATTCTTTACAAAGGGAGGAATATGAGAAGACGAAGACCACCATACATACCCATGATGGAATCTCTCTTGCTCCTTATGGTTCTATAACTCTTTTTGTCCTAGTGGTACCTAGGGATATGAATACTATCTTTGATGACATTTAGGAATCTAACTTGTTTAGAGTGAAGTTAGGCATCCCATGGCTAGCTTCTGTGAACAAAGTCACTTTTGTTATTTATAAATGTCTAAAATTCTCTCATGAAGGTGTAGCGCATGTTGTGCATGACATTGGATATCAGTTTGTTGTATTGGGTGGGGGATATCCACTAGATCATTTTTTTCCTTCCTTGGTTGATATGCTTCCTCCAAGAATGGACCTGCTTTATCAAAATTACATTAAATATAAGATTAGGGGAAAGATGTAGCTGAGAATGACTTACCCCATAGTGCAACAATAGCCTGCTTCTTCCTCCCAAAAGGGGAAGGGGAAGCTTGCTTATGCTCAGGGGTCTTCTTCTTCTTCTTCCTCTATAGTTCCACATGCTTCTTCCTCTTTCCCTATTGGAGCACCTTTTACTTCTACCCCTATGCATCTCTTGGGGAGTCTGATGGTGCCCGCTTGCCAAAAGGCCAAGCGTCACATGTTAGACCTTCCTATATTACCCATGATGCCCCAATGTGTTGTGTATGGTATGGGGAAGGGTCCCCATGGAGTAGCCTCTATATATCAGCCTTTGTGGCCTCCTACTACTCCTTCCCCTAAGATAGTGAATAGGAAGAGTCTCATTACTAAGGTGCATGGGTCTACTCCTCGGCCTATTATTTTTTTGATTCCTACATCTTTTCCTCTTGTTCCTATCTTGGAATCACTCCCTCTATCAATAATAGTTGTGATGGATACTCTAATGACAAAACAAGAGCCTCTTGGTCCTAATCAAAATGTAGCCTCTAGCTCTTGAAGCCAAAGAAATCACCTTGTGTGTGAGTGTAAGCATCGGAGAAAGACTCTGGCCATTGAGTAGGCTACTTTGTAGAAGGAGGAATGGGAGCCTGTAGCTCGTATTTTAGTGTATTCTAATGTGTCCTCTTCTTCCACCCCTCCTACTTTAGTTCTCATCGCCTTGATCTTGCTTCTAGCTCCCCCTGTGAGCATAGATGATCCTCACCCTCCTACTTTAGTTCTCATTGCCTTGATCTTTCTTTTGGCTCCCCCTATGATCATAGATGATCCTCACCCTAAAAGGGTGCAAGTGTTAATTTCTCCCTTAGTTGAGCCTCACCTCTTGATATCCATTTTAGATAGCCCACCTTTTCCCAAGCGTGTGGATATGCCAAATACATTCATTGTGTTTGTTGTTGTTTTCTCTACTTCTTTCTCACCTTTCACTTTTTCTATGGGAATCTCATATCCTCTGATGAAGCAGAAGTTGGATGATGATTGTGCTTCTACTAGGGGTCAGAAAAAGGGATCACCTTCAAAATTTGGCTCTACGTTGGCTTGTGTCATCCTAGTGACAAAGGTAGCCCTGACCTCCCTGAGTTTGTCACTATCCCCAAGTCTTTCAATGAGGTTGGGAGTGGATCTTAGGCACCTCCTTCATCACCTACTTAGTTGACACATGACTCTCCCATCAAGTGCATGTTAATCTCAATGGATGTTGTCCCAACTCTATTGGTGATTTTTCTTAAATCAATGATGTTTACCTCATAGGAGTTGAGCATAGAAGACCTTGAGGGGCCCTCTTCCTTGGCTCTTGTCATAGGAGAGTCAAAGGGTGTTCCCCTTGCTATTTCACCCTTGCATTATCATCTTCTTTCCCCTTATAATTATCTAGATTGGGAGAATGATACCCTCTTGGTTGATGAGGACTAGGAGGGCACCTCTTCATTACATATAAATTAGATTTGTATATGTGTTTTGTTTTCCTTGTTATTTTTTTGTGTGTTCTTGTAGGACCCTTGTAACCCTTGTAGGTGGCTGGATATAGGAGTTTACTATGTCATAAACTTCTATTTGTTACGTCATTATTCCTCTGTTGTGCCTTGATTTTCAACAATTGGGGACAATGCAAAGTGTTGGGGACATTTAGGCCTCCCTTCCATGTTGTCCCAATTTTTTTATTTTTTATTTTTTCTTCACATACCTTTCTTCACATGGTTTGATATAGTAGAGGATTAATGGAAGTTCATATATTATTATATTATATCTATTTATATCTATGAGCAGTTGAGATCCCTGATTATCAGATCTCCCTATTTCTTGATGTTTTCGTGTTGCTTACATTGTCTTTTTATCTTTCCCTCTTCTTTTCTTGATTCATGATGTTGTGGTGCTTATGTTTTTTCCCTCGCATGGATGACAACATTTCCATGATTACATATCATCATGTAGCATGGACCACAATATCACTTTCTTCTCTCTCCTTAGGATGTCACATTCCTTTGTGTTCAACACACGCCATCCTAAGTGGGGCTATCATACTGCTTCAATTTTCAAAAGGTATATTTTTTGGACAATGAATCCATCATTGAAAAACCTTTATTTTTTAATAATTGCATTCTTCAACAATGACCCCTAGAAAAAAAATTATTTCATCAAGGATTCGTAAAGAAAGAATTTTAAAAATTTCCTTTGAGAAGGGAGTACTTTTTCTAATGAATAAATCTAAAAAATTTCCCTTGTAACAAAGTATTATTCCTTTCAAATTCCTTGATGAAAGAGATCTTTCAGAAGGATTCCTTGATGCTAGAATTGTTTGTGAAAAATATCTTTGTCTTTCAAACAAAGCATCCCTTTAGTGCACCCCTTTTTCTTTTGAAGGGTTCTTGAGGGACCCCTTTTAAAGCTTCTCCTTCAATTGTCCGCTATCTATGTGACTATTTCATGTTTTCTTGTGTAGCTTTTTACTATTTATTTTTGGATTAACATGTTTCTTTGCAGGATCGAGGACTCGCAAAACTACTTTTTTAAACCAAGCTTGGAGACTCAAGACCTCAAGCTTTCCTTGTAGGATCGAGCACCTACAAGGGCCTATTAGAATCTATAGAGCCTTTAACATTTGTCCACCCTTAAGATTGAGCACTTGTAGTTCCTCCTCTATAGGACCAAGCACCTTCAGATCCTTTTATTCACCTTCATAGGTTTATAGACCTGTGGCACATTTTATTCAACTCTCCTTAGGACCAAGTACTTATGGGGCCATCTCTCTCTCCTGCACCCAAGTTTGTCATATTATGGTCTTCTTCCTCAAAAATTTAGGTAATTTCTAAAACTTTCACTCTACTTTACCATGCATTCACTAACACTTATGTTCACTAAAGTGAGGGAAAATGTAATGGCATGAGTGCACCCCTTAAAAATTCCTTTTTTATGTACCTCCTACCTTAGAAAAATTAAATTTGATGATGCTATTCCACATCCCTCATCCACTTCCCATCCAGCTGGCTATTGTTTTTTGTGTTAGTGGAAGATATCCTATCAGGGATAGTAGCGCGTTGTGTAGATGTCTGGACAATGCACTATCATCTTGATAGGATTCCTTCTTCTTAAATCTGTAGAGGTGTTACAAATCTCCATTAGTGATGAAGTATGAGGCTTTTGCTCCCTTGATCGACCTCAAATGGATCCTTTTCCTCCAATTTCACCTTCAAAGGTCTATCTTCTTCATTCATCAAAAAATTATTGATCTCTCTAGACACTTCTGTATCTTTTGTAGTATTCTACCCACTTCATTCACATAATTTTCATCTCCATTAAAGCTCCAAGATGGTTCTTTGGTTGGTCTACTCCTCTCATTATTGTGGGAATTTTGGTATTCACAAGCTTGCGAGCTCACATCTTCCTTCACATGCTTTGAGAGCATCTTGTTGGGAGGTGATATCCATCCACTTAACATCATTGTATTATTTTTACAACATATTATTGTTAGCATAGTGCATAGTACTTTCACTTCCATACTGTCTTTAGCATACTTTCTTTATCATTGCTATTTTGGTTTTCCATGGAGGTGGGAACACGAAAATGGAGGTTTGGTCAAGGCAAGCCCCAAAATAGCACTAACATTTTCCCTTGTTCTTCTATTTGTAGGTACTTAGCTCATTTGGAGCTTGCAGGAGGCTAGACTAAGCATAAGTTGGACTTCTAGCACTTTTTCTCATCATTTCATTCATAATTAATCTATCTATCAAGTTAAAGTATTCTTCTTGTTATTTCAGTAGTTTAGTTGTTTTCTATTTTTTGTTATTATATCAAACTGTACTTTTCAAGTTGTTAGTAGGTTTCTCTATTTTCTTAGACTGTACTTTATGTTCTATGTCCATATCGATGCCATCAACCAACTAGAATACTAGCATGTTGTGCTGTCATCTATCTTTTGCATTGGAGTCCTCTGGGAGAGAATTGCCTAAGTTGTAGTCAAGACTCAAGAATTTTCTCACCTGACCTACCTAACCTCTCGGGTTAATAGAAGGAAAAAGATAAATATGCTGTCCTTCCTTTTCACCCCTTTAAACATCAAGCTCATCCCAAACAATTGATTAAATATTTTCAATTCATTCATCCTTAGCTTGAATTAGATCAAGGCAGTTGATTGTTCCAGACCCTCTCAAGACCTGGGTTCTGAGCAATTAATCCCCCTCCTCTACAATTATCAATTCAGACTTTTTCTTGTCCCAATTTCTTTGTAATTAAGAGAATTCTTCTATTATATTCCATAATTCAATCTTGAGAGTAACCATAGTAGGAGTTCTTGGCATCACTAGATATTCACTCTTATTCTCAGGTTGTGGAGTTTTCTTTTCAATTTAAAAATTGACCAAGTATGCTAATTTCTCCAAACATGTCTCTTGTTTCTGAAAGTCATGCAAGCATTTATCTAATTCCTTAACCCTATTATATAGTCTATTATGTCTCAGTTGTCATCCTTTTATTTTTTCTTCCAATTCCCTTATTCTTTGTAGAGATTTCTATAGCTCCTAACTTTCACCTTTTCTTGTTCAAAATAATTCATTCTTATTTTATTTTTTTAAATATTCATCAACCTTAGCCCTACGTAAAGCTTTTAGGGAGCAACTGTAGCACCCACATAATTGAAAATCCATGCCTCCACCAAAAACTATTCTAGAAGCCTGATAAAAATAAGAGAAAAAGTCCAACCTCTTCCTCTCCAACCAAAAAGAGAGAAAAGGTCAGTGTGGCCAAAAAGTTGGTCACACCACCTTAAAACGAAGGTTTTTTGCAAAAGGAAAAGTAATGCCTCAACAAGAAAAAAATTGGTATTGGATTTTGAAACATACTCACAAGAAGAAAATGTGCCCATCATTCAAGAAAGATCTAAAACCTTATAATTTATGTATTTGAGTAGCAGCTTTGATTCTAAATCTAAATATTTGTTGATAGAAAGAAAGAAGCACATATCTCATTCTTATTTTTCAAGTCCAAAAATCATTACATATGATAGTTACCAATTGATGCAAGTGCCAATAGTTTCAAATTGCATGCTTACGGTTGTATTTTAAATGCATAATCTTACAAGACTTTCAATTATCACAAGATCATAAAGAAACTAAATTTCAAAACCAACCAAAATTTAATCTCAATTGGCATTATGAACATCAATCAACAAGTCAAAACATATTATTTAATTCCTTATCTTATCTTTATTTTGATATTAATTATCAAAGGATCACCAAAGACTCAATAAGAAATCATAGTTTGTGTGATGTGGGAAAAATAAATCTAGGGTGTAATCACACCTTTTCGTACATCACAATGTAAGGAACCTTAAATGATCATAAACACCCACTTAGCTACTAACTGATGTCAAAGAGACAGAATGGTGAAATGGGTTTTTCATTCTTTCTTCAAGCTAGCTATTGATTGATAGATAATTGACTTAATCAAAAGATACAAATATAGATTTAGATTAACTATGCAACTATAATGAACTATTATGATTTTAGGAAAGCACATAATAGAAACACATAAATTAAGTACAAAGCAGTAGAGTGTACACATAGAGAAACTAGGCATAGAAATCTTAGTTGGCCACTAGTTCCCTAGACCTAAAAATGAAGACCTTTAGAAATAAAATTTAGATCTTAGTTGACCGCTAGTTGTAGTATTTTCCTTCTAGAACTTAGTGTCAAAACTTCATATGTTGATGATTAATTCCACTTTCCCCAATTTGTTGACATATGAAGCTTCAATGCTTGATTGAATAATTAGGTCTTCAATCCTCTCCCAAGTTCAGTTCAATTTTTAACCTTCATGCAAGGGAGGAGGGAAAGGGTTGTGACATATAAATGCTTGCCTAAGTGAAAGCTTGTTTTGGTATTTCTACCTCCACAATGACTATGATTATGTACAAGAGTGCTTACCCTAGGTTGGGTAGAGGCAAATGGATAAAGTAAACATAAATTAACAAGTGTTACAACTTACCACTTAGATTTGTATTCCTTGATGGATTAAAGTCATTGTACTCATCACCTTCAAGGAGAATTAAAACTTGATTTGAAGTCCTACAAGTGTTAGTGCTCACAAATGGGCATGAAACATGAATAAAGTAACATGAAAACTTGATGTATTGCTAACATGATATTTGACTTAAATAATGCTACAATAATCATACTAATTATGTTCTTTACTACTTTTTAGGATGCTCGATTATGATCTCAATTGCCTTAGGATTCATTAGCTTTCTTAGGATTCCAAATGGTGAAAAATACTTGTACTTATATGCATTTCTTTAATTTTCCACAAGATTAATTACTAATAGCTGACAAGTAAATTTAAATTTCTAAATGTTAAAATGCTTACAATGAAATATTTAAATTGGGACCAGAATAGGTTAGATACTAGGACCCTAGTCCAAACCTAGGTTGGGGCTTTTAGTGTCGCTAAATAAACATTAATTGATATGAAAATTTCACTCTACTTTTTTTAATATGATCATAAAATGGGGAAACTAGAGTACAAATGGGTCCAAGCACATAGGTGGGAGCTAAACCTAGTGTGAAATTGTCACGGGTGATAATTTACGATGCTATAGTTTGCATCATTCTTAATTTGCATTATACTTAGCTTGCATCAACATCAAATTTCCTCAAAATTTTGTAAATCATCATCCCTTTCCCTCTTTTATCATTTTTCAATATTATCAAACCAAGTTAGGGGATTGGCTATCATCAAGGACATCTCATAGTTGTCAACATACATAACAAGCAACCAAAAGTGTTATTTAAAACCACATTATTCCTCACACATATATACACATCAAGTGAACATTTTCTATAGATATTAAGCTAGCGATTCACACATATATTAAGCTAGCGATTCACACCCCAACTTCCTCCGTTTGCAAGACAACTGATGGGCTTGCAGACCTATTTAATTTCTTGTCGCTTCTATTTTAACTAAAGTTTAAAATTACAACTCACCAACTCTGTAAGCTATTCCTTATTCAGCTTAACTGTATTAAAAAATGTTTCCTCTTACAGAATCTTGTGCACGTATTAGAATTGAATTTCAAACCTAGCCAAATGAGAACTACCCCGGTGACTTTAAAATGCCTGTCGAGGAAGCCATTGTAGGAGAGTATATAGTTTTACTGACCTTGAGGACTGCAATAGTGCGTTGCTTGATGAGTGAACTAAATGCTCTGATTGTTGATGCAGGGAAATGTGAGCAAGTTGTATTGGCAAGATAGCAAATATTAGGCACTTCCTTTCCGTTTTTTCATATATAACAATGGTTGTTTTGGTATGAAGAAAGGAAAATAAATAAGTTTTTTCACTGAACTATACGTCAGAATGACTACTCTTTTCTTAAAAAATGTACACATTCAGTTTTGCATTCCCCCTTCCATAATGGAAAGAGGTCAAGAAGGAGGACGAACACTTGCTGGGAAGACCTCTTGTCATTGACATTAATATTTTTCAAAAATATGATTTAAGTTTTCTGTCTGGTTGGAGAGTGAGTTCCTAAATGGGACTTCATCTCATGAATGCTCTGCAATAATATAATGGTCTAAATCCGTTAGCTCAGCGGTTCAGCAAGAGTTTGAATTTAGAAGGGGGACTTGGCAGTTGAGCAGGGACTACATCGATCACAACATTTTAATCTAGGAGCATGGACAATTCAAACATGCAAATGCAATGATCCAATAAAGACTCAAAGCCCACAAAGAGTCCAGTAGAAGTTTAAACTTTAATGCCAATGATAACTAACACCTCATTTTCACCATCACATAATACCAAGAACGATAATCATACATATTTTTAGATTCAAATTAACCTTAAATTATTTGAGTCTGGCCTGAATACAATTTTTGGGGGCTTTTGTTTCTTACCCAAATTGTCATTGTCAGAAATCAAAAAATTTATAATTTTTTTATTGGAAACAACTGTAATATCAAACACATGAATTATCGCTTCACAGTCTACAATGTACCCATTCAGACAAATTTACACATTTCAATTTCATAATGTCGTTTAAAAATACAACTCATCTATTTCTTAAGCCATTCCAAAGAATACGGATTAATCAGTTATTATTCGTTGTATATTTTATTGGTATCATGCATGGGTATGCAAATTTGTCTCTCAACATGAACATAGGAGACAGGATTTGGGCACGGATGGTTGTGAATTCCTTCGTAAGTTATAACAAGTATTTCATCCTCCAAAGGCTTTCGCTCTGCCCGATTCTTCACACTGCATTTCTTGTCTGAGCATTTATAATAGCACCTAAAAAATTCAGATTCGTTTTTAGTATTATTTCTCAATCAGCCCTCCTACGGTAAAGCTTGCTAAGTTACAAAGATAAATTAGAAAAGAATCTATCTTGGCATTCTGCAATTTTCCGTCGATTTCTCTCCGTACTTGCGCCATTTGTACCCGTCGTCCAAAAGTTCTTCACTTTTCACTTGAATTATTTTCTGCGTCTAGCTTGATTTCTCGTCAACATTCTTCTTGCTGCAAACAGACACATAGCTGTTAGCAAATACAGTAGAATTAATTTGTAATGAATACAATAGAGATGTTTACCATAATCTTAACCCTAAAGCACGTATAGTTCTTACCGTTTGCTGTGGCACTGCAATATTTTATCTTCATCATCACTTCTTAGTAAGTTACTACTACTATGTGAGTCTCCTGGTTCGTGGTGGTCAAAAATCTCACAACCTTCATATCCTGAAGATTTCTGTGAAGGGAAAGAAGAGATCTCTTTATTATCAGCAGAAGAAAGGGATTGCGAGGAATATGATGTTTGACAAGGATAGCAAAGCGGTGGTTGAATGAGATCGAAAATTGAAAACTGGGTGTTGTTGTCTGGGAAACAGAAACCTCTTCCATCTAAATTGTCAAAGACTTTTAATTCTGCAGAAGGAATTTCTCCATCGTCTAACAGGAAAATGTCGGGAAATCCTGTAGCTACCATGGCACTCTGACTCTCCAAATAACGTTCAATCGAAATATATACTGGAACGTCTAAGATGTATGGGAGGGCATACAGAAAATTCATCGCCAGCAATTCATTGATGGAAAATTCATTATCAGTAATTCATCGCCAGCAATTCACCGATGAATTTTTCATTGGTGAATTTTCTATGACGGTGAATTGCTGGCGGTGAATTTTCCATCAGTGAATTGCTGGCGATGAATTTTCCTAGGACCGTATGAGAGATCCAAATGCCTGCCAATGAAATTAAAATGAAATTGTGTGGCAACTCGAGGCATTTTATGGCGGAATATTATGATTGTATGGTTGTGTAGGAGAGAACGCAAAGGCTAATAAAATAATAATAAACGCACGCGTAATGATCTTCAATAATTGAGGTCAATCAGACGAGTGAGTCATTTCCATCGTTCACACCATGCTTACAGACGAAAGTTCAAATGTTACTGTTAAGAGTTTAGGTCAGTCCAATTAGCACATTTACATTGACTTCGCTTTTTAATATATTTTTTATTTATTTAAATGTAGTTATTATTCATAAACAGTAGATTTTCATAATGGGAAGATTTTCATATTTATATTTATATTTTAAGGAAATATTTTCATTTATATATATATATATAAAATGATAAATAGTGTATTTTTATATAAAATTGTATCAATTTTTTTTAGTTATTTTTTTTTTATATATATTTTTATATATTTAGTATTTATTTTTTTAAACATATTTATATATTCAATATATTCACATATTTTTAATGCGTATCTAAACACTTACTTTCATATAGTTATTGGCCACCTAGATCTAATTATTTTCTTAATCAATGGCATTTTTCAAGTTGGAGGCAACCCAACAATCGTGGACCTACCTCCTTTTCAAAATTCACTATTCAAATTATATATTCACCAGATAGTGACCTTTCCTATTGTATTTGAATCTTTATACACATTTCTAGTTGTTGACCTAAGAGAACGTGTATCCTCGTAATACAACAATCACCTTATCAAAGTATTTTTAGAAGGAGCACTAGGCGAGCAAAAACATAAAATTACACTTAGATTAGGGATAAAATTCATACATCTTGACAATTATATGTAATCTGCATGTTTTTTATGGTTATCTATTAAAATGTGTAACTTGATTATCACATGATGCTATACATAAAATTCATCACTTAATGTAATTTATGTGCTTATGTTTTTTTTTTTATATATATGAGTTTTTATTAATTTATAAAGCTAGTCCAGTTCATCTGCATATACAGAAAAACACCATCGCAAAAAACTGCAACATCATCACTAAAAACTGCTTTTCACCGAACCACTACTAGCAAAAATGCAAGCATACAACCCAACCCACAACAATACAACACCCATATCATCACCCCAAGAAGGAAAACACCATTACCTAAAACATTAAGCAGCCGCCATATACATAATTAAACAGAGAAATTGAAATATTAACCAAAAACATACCCCACCCCACCAAGCACCTAACTCGACTCCCTGGAGCCCAAAAATCTATTTCCCCGGGCGAAGGCCTTTTAAGTCTGGTACCCAGTGACTCGCCTGAGATAGAGGGAGTTTGAGTACCCTCAGCAAATAATCGACCCCAACCGCCACAAGTTCTCTATGCTCGACCAACGCCAAACCTTTCAAATCCAAAATGAAGGGGTAATAATTAATTACCTTACCGACCACAAATAATAGTCACATGTCTCGCTGGCGTGGAATACCCATTCCAAGGGAAGCCGCATATAACACCTCCTCCATTCCCACTAACAGGTCCGCATAGAAGAGACATCTTGTCACCAATTCTGCCTCCCGCTTGGCCATCTTAACGTCCAGGAGCGACGCCAAGAACCTTGAAGCAATGTTGGAGCCGACCCTGCAATTCTCCTTGTCCTCCATGTACCCCTTGCCTAGCACCATTTTTATTGCCACCAATATGAGGGTGTCGTATTTCTTCAACATGCGCTTGAGGCATTGGTTCATTATAGGGCCATAGAACGCCATTTTCCTACACGTGCTTTGCAGTCTAATAGGCGTGACAGCCCCAATGCTAGTCAGGGTTTCCAACGACATGCTTACAGAAAACTTCGACCTCTCCTCCATACCTAGCTACAAATGCCAGCCAAAACTGAGAAAATACAACCTTCAGCTGAAGTGCCACCGCAACCCCCAAACATAACAATTATTTGCTAGCCAATCGTGCAAGCCAGCCAGATTATAATATACAATCTTGATCCTTTCCAATGCATATGATATCACTTCAATGATAATAGAATGACGATCCAGCTTTCTATCCGTTGCTGTCGTAACTAGCCTTACCTCCTCGTGATTTCAAGATGTGACCATAGGAGTAATGAAAATAATGACATTACCATGCTACACTGCCAATCCGGAGGACTACATGTCAGTCACTAGCCATAATTAATTTCTCCTATCAAATCAGTGTACCCGCTCATCTAACGCGGACTCCGTGCCATCTATGCACGCCAGCTAGACACCACTTGATCAACTACACCAGCCCAGAATCCTCAAATAACCTCACCCACGTCACCTTGATCTCCCATCCACCAGGCCACACGCCACTTGAACCCCTGACAGTCGCGGACTGTCCACAATACTTGGTGTGGAGAGTGGCTCACCCTACCACCCATAAATTTATGTGCTTATGTTACCTTTACTACTCATGTATGATTTTCCCTTTCCTCCAATCCCTTGTATCTAATAGATGCTACCAATTCAAGGGGACATATACTATCACACTAATGATTTTATGTTAATATTGAGAATAAATATTAACACTTATATGAAGATTATTTGACATATCTAGATGGATCTTAATTAAATTATATGGTCATTCCTAAATTTTTATACAGGATTAGTATTACTATAGGATTAGTATTACTATAGCAGGGAGAGTATTTTAGCATCCCTTTCTATGTAATAGGAAAAAGATACAACCCTCCTCTCTCTCTCTTCATTTTCTGAAAGATAAATCAGCCTAGATATTTGTGCTTATTTATACTTGCATTATAGAAGTTACTCACTATACATATGTTTTCTATTTTGTAGGTTCATATGGAGCTCTCAAACCAAGGAGAAGAATAAAATAAAGAAATCAAGATGATTCTACTACTTTACATAAGTCCCATATACTTTTATGTGTAAATATCATTTAGTTCATTGACAAGAATGTTAGAATAATTTGAAATAGATACTCATTTTATAATTCACATGCATCTCAAAGTAGGGGCAAAATTTATTTATGAAATTTTCATACCCATGCATAGTCTCACTTAGATTTGGGCTCATTTTGACATAGTGGCTCAATACAGTTTTACATTGTGACAAATGGAAAGGTCTTGTACTAAATTAGGCTCCTTCCCCAATAACTTATCTATCTTTATTTACACATTTGAACTTATCCTTTCATGTGTTACACACATTAAAATATATTTTCCATTACTGTTTATTTATTAAACCTATCTCTATACTTATATTCATATATTCATCCCCCACCTTGAGATTCCTATCTTTACATTGTAGGTACATCTCATGATGTGCAAGTTCAATCCTAAGCCAAACAAGATTGTCCTCTAATTTTTTAAGATAAATTTTTCACTTTTTCCTACACTAGGCAACTTTTTCACTAGACATTTGGAGTTCTCTTGGAAGACATTTACACAATTTATTGTTGTCCTAGTATTAAAAGGGGCTTGACGTGTAACTAATTTATATAAAATAATCAACATAGAACATTTTTATCATAAGAAGAATTCAACATAGGAAAACTTTAATTGAAGCAATAAAACAAGCATACGTACATGTAGGACACATGCATGTTGGAGAATATTGTCAAAGGTGTTCACCTAAAGTTGTAGATTTGGTTTATTATGTGGGCCGATTGGGGAGAAATTAAACCCATTGCTTCAATATCTTACCTAAGGTATTTCCAAATATTAGTAGTCTATGTACACCTTTAGACATCAATAGTTGAAGCAAAAATGTTAAGAAAACCACACAATTAGCTAGACTAATCTTGTGAGTTATAAGATCAATTATATAAAATATTTTTCATATCCAAGAAGCTTGGGATTGACCCTATAACATGTGGATTTTATTTGTAAATAATAATGAGTCTCTTTCAGCTATAAGATAGTGAGCATATCAAGATAATTAATTTCTTGGCAAGGTAAAAGCACGAACTTGTGTCACACTATCGACCAACTAAACAATTTTGAGAAAAATAATTTTGACCTAAACAGTTTCGGTTGAAACAACTTTGCTCGAAACTATGATGCCTATGTTAGAGTGAATAATTTATCGCTTCACTATACTTAAGTGTACTTAGGTTGATGAGGTTAGACAACATCTTGTCTAACTAAATGTGCAACCTTTAGGCCTCTAGAGGTTACCAAGTTATTTGGTAAACCTCGTGTATATACATTTTTAGGTTGGAAGAATTTCCATCGCACCTCAAAGGTCACTCAACAGTTGGCATCAAGGTTGATGACTTGGTCAAATAGGTTGTTGGTTTGCACATTCCTAGTGATCCATAGGTTGAAACTTATAGGACACTTGTCTACTCATTTGTGCCACATCATGGGGCACTTGTCAATCCACATGATAGGTGGATTGCTTCTTCCTTTCCTATATATGCAAGGCTTCCTCATTTATACATTTAGATTGACTAAATTTAATATTTGTATTGTTCATTATGCTTTTTTTTTTATCTTCATGATATCCTAATCCTTATATCCAGTATTAGAGCCTTAGTGGGAGCTAGTTTCAAGCCATAAAGTGAATTATTATATCTATTTAGTCTTGTTGATGTTTGTTTGTTCTAATAATTTATAGGAAAATCTATGCAACTCGTATGTGACCCCTACATTGTGCCTTCATTATTTCCATTCATTGTTGTGAAGGTTTTTGCTACAAGAGTTCTCTGTGGAAACCTCATATGTGAGGAGTTTGTAGTGGCGAGAAGGATTTTTTATTGCAAGAAGGGTTTGAAATATCTATGAAAGACCATCATTGGCGGCATGTTCCCATGTCTTCTTCGCACGTATTGGCATCTAGCAAGAGATTCCCATTGCCATTGATATTTTGGTCTCTATGAGGAAGTTATGATATTTTCAATAAATCTGTCATGGTTTATGGACTAGGTCATGTAAGAGAAAGACTCATTGTCTCAAAATTTTAGGTGCCTTTTATTTCTTTCAACAATTGATATTCACCACTCCTCAGTGGAGGAGTATCCAAATATTATGAACAAACTATATAATGCCACAAGAAGTTATAAGATCCATGGCTTCACCAATGATGCCTTCCATTTCCAATCTCTGCGCAGGTTTGGACAGTGTAAAATTTGGCCAACTAGCCTTACAACTTAGTCAACTTTCCATTTGGGGAGCGTGATAGGCACAAAAGGCATGATCTTCATCAATTGCACAACCACCAAATCCATTTAGTAAAGTATCCCTTGTATAGCGGCTTAGATATCTACCACCTCCTCCCACACAACTCACAATTAGTCCAAGAAGGCATTTCAATGTAGAGAATTGCATTATCCCTCTTTGGTAGTTAAACCAGTGTATTACATTTATTGTATAGTTAGTTTTTATACTAATAACATTTAATGTGATGTAAAAATACTAACTGTTAGTGGTTCAGATTAATTGCTAAGTTACCATTGTAAATGCTTGTAAAGTGGAGGCAAATATTTTATAGTTGACAAAGTGTTGTAAGGGGTGCCATTTTAATGAGGGTTACCAGTTTTTGTTTTTGTCATTTTCTTGAGGTTTGAAAGACATATTGAATCTATGTCCTCATTATCTACCTCTGACATAAATGAAATAAACTTGTAAGAAATTGAAAAAGAAAATAATTTTGTAAATGCACTCACAAAAAAGTGCCACAAAAACTTAATGTATTCCTTAGGAAGGGGACTTGGGAATTTTGTACTTACACTGAATTATAAAGTGTAATAGAGGGTTGTAGAGCCTTCATTTGATATCATAGTTATAGATCCTCATGATTCTTGCGACATGGTGTTTGTTGCCTTCATTTTCCATCACAACAATAAATCCTCGTGATTCTCACCTCATGCATGTGTGCCTTGATGCACAACTTTTTTAGCTTCTTGTATATCTTTTGGACCAAAATCTAGGTCTAAATTCCTTGCACACTTTTGTGCTTGATTTCGATTGGTCTACTTCTATCTATTTTCATTAAGTGGGGATTATGATAGTATTATGCTAATGCTTCTTTCAATGAATCAATGGAGGAATCTTCTACTTTGGGGGGTCTCATAGACCTTCTATCTTTATCTCTCGAATGGGGGATTATTTCAATGGATCATATTTTGTGAGATTCTAGTACTCTATAATCAGAGTACTATCTATATTTTCAACTTCATAGATTTTGATTACCTTTATGTATTCATGGTTGAGTAGTGTTCATATTTTCACACATGTAGTGTTTTGCATCTCTTATTTTGATCTACATTTTTTGGAGGTTCGTAAATTCTAGTAAAGACCAACTCATCTTTGGTAGAGTTTATAAATTCAACATGCTTCAGGATTTCTTCATCATGGTATTTCTATCATCATGCGACATCTTTTCAGAATGTCTTAAATGCTTCTCTTTCTCTTTTATGGAGAGTATTTTTTTCCATTAGTTTTTTTCCTTTTTCTCCATTTGCGAGAGAATGCATTATACATGGGTACCTAACATGGCCTCATAACCTAGACCCATTTCTATCTATTGCACTTTTCTAATCTCCGCAAGTATCACTTAAGGGGGTTGTTAGAGAAAATAATTTATCTATTCACTATACTTAAGTGTACATAGGTTGATGAGGTTAGACAACATTTTATCTAGCTAAATGTCCAACCTTTAAGCCTTTAGAGGTTACCAAGTTATTTGGTAAACCTCATGTATATACCTTTTGAGGTTTGAAGAATTTCCATCCCACCTCAAAGGTCACTCAAAACTTGGCATCAAGGTTGATGACTTCATCAAATAGGTTGTTGGTTTGGTCATTTTTAGTGATCCATAGGTTGACACCTATAGGACACTTGTCTACTCATTTGTGCCACATCATGGGGCACTTGTCAATCCACATGATAGGTGGATGGCTTCTTCCTTTCCTATATATTCAAGCCTTCCTCATTTGTACATTTGGGTTGACTAAATACAATATTTTCATTTTTCATTGTGCTTTTTTTATCTCCAAAATCTCCTAATTCTTATAGCCTATATGTGGCATATAGAGTTTTGAGAGAAAAAATTTCACCTAAAACAACAAAATTTTAGTTTTCCCTTTGTCGCTTCAAAATGCGACTCAATTTAGGTGTGAGTTTTCTATTTAAAGGGTTTCACCTGAAACTGTTGGTCAAAACCATTTCACCTAAAACTGTCTATGTGACATCCTTATTGGTAGCCACCTCATATTTTACATAAATTTTAGAAAAATCCACTTGAACATGACTTTTTTTAGTCAAATTTTTTTCACTAAATGTACTCGTTTGTAGAACTTAGAGTAAAGAATTCAAATATGTTTTTTTTTAATATTTTGATTAGTTTTAATATGTTTTTTATTTTAAATAATGGAGGAAGATTGTTAAAATTAAAAATGAGGCTAATTAAAAATTATAAAAAATACTAAAACATATTAAAAAAATTTGAAAAATATATGGTGCACTAGATGAGAGAATCCTCTTCAAAAGGGTATAATTTATTTTTTGAAAATGATAAAAATATTAGTCAATATTTGATGTAAAATATATATATATATCGAATTCTAGTACATTTGACTTGAAAATGTTATTATGAATTCTTGATGTCAACTCAACATCACTTTTCCTAAAATATTTTAGCAATTCAAAATCTGCTCTTAAATTTTTATAAAAAATATTAAAACAATATTTTAAAATTTGAAAAACTATAGGAATAAACTTCTACATTTCATTAGTTTACATCATTTTTAGATTCAAAACATAAAGACCACTTTTATGTGGTCGAAGTTGAGAATTTTCGTTTGTGTTGATCGATTCCATTATAAAGTGTGACACAAGTTTGTAATTTTACCTACAATTGATGAATTAATTATGCACTATATCAACAATCATTATTCATCACTATCCATGAGCTCAATGCATTATTATCTCACCTTTAATTTCTAAAAACACCCTATTTCCAATTTATTATCCCTTGTCTAACTCCTTAATTACATCTAAAATAATTTTCTTTCAAATTGTTGGTATTTATTTAATTATACTAGAGATTTATGTGAAATGAAAAATTAATTAATTTATTTAAGATAATATCAGCTAATTTCAAAATACTAGTGTTAATTTTCCTACAATTCTTATTAATTGATATATATCACCATTATCATTCCATGAAACTTTCAATATGATCCTCCAAGTCTACTTTTGTTTTATGTTGTTTTTTATTTAATTTTATTGGATATTCATTCAAAAGAATGGTTCATTGAATCAAAATATAGAAAGGTGCATTTAGGAACCTAGGTTATTTATATTTTTATTTAATGAGATGTGATTATTATGCTAGATCAATTAAATTCAAATTTCTCAATTGTTAAAAATATATATTGAAGAAGATTTGTTGATTAAATTCTCTAGCTTGTGTAGGTAAATCAAATCCCTCACTTTAAGAGAAGGTTGGCTTTTGATTTGAAATTTGTGCAAATAGAAATAAACTAAAATAACTTCATTTGAGTAAAAACTGCATACTTTGACCCACTTTTCCTTTTCTTATTATATACCACTTAAATTCAAATTTCTCAATTGCATTATCTTTTGGTGTACACAATGACTTCAAACAAAAATTCAATACTCTAGTATACCATATGCTCTAGTTCATAAAAAGTCTAACTTAATTCTCAAGATTTTTCCCTTCTTAGAATAAATCACATATAATATAATCCCCTAAACTAGGTTGAACTTATGATTTCATCCTTTCAGTTCTAGATTATGGGAATGATTTAGTTCCTAGTTTCAAATTTAAAATAACTATTTGCCAAGTCCAACAATCCTTGGATATGATCATTATTCATTAATCTAAATGTCAGAAGTTTCAAATCACATGTTTAGGTTTGTTTATTTAAAGACATCATCTTAGAATACTTTCAATGTCACAAGATCACAAAGAAATTGCATCATACTCAATCAACATTATAATTATCTTGCATCAGCATCAATTTTCTTCAAAAATTAACAAATTGACATCTGAATCCCTCTTTTATCCTTTTACAATATTATCAAACCAACTTAGGACTTGACTATCATCAAAGTCATTTCATACTTCTCTCTATACATAACAAACAACCAATAATGCTATTTAACATCATATTATTTTCACGCATATATACACATCAAGTGAACATTTTCTATAAGTATGAAAGAACACACATAATATTGGATGAACTCATAGAATAGATAGATGACCAATAACCAAATTGAAAATGTGATCCTATTCTAGACCCTTAAAAGTTCAAATTACATTCATTAATATAACTCTCAATCATAATGTCTCTAGCAGATGAAGCCAACATCAGCCCAATTTCCAATTAATTTCTAATCCTATCTCAATCATTTCAACACAATTCACTCTAAAGTTTTCAATTGTCATCCTCAATTAAATTAATTCAGGGTCTAATAAACTATTAACTGTTTGTCGTTTTTAATGGCATTGTTCCCCTGCGCTAAGGTTAAGGTTTTGGCATTAACTATTGAATTTTGAGGAAACCAAAGTAGATTCTAACAATTTTAAATTGCTTTTCCTATATTAGATTGGATGAAAATGGTTGTTTTTGACAATTTTGGTGGGATCCCTGATCTTCGATTGGTTTATTTAGTGGGAAAGGCAGGTGCCCTCTCATGTTCTGCCTATATGTCACGTGTTCTATCAAATTGTCAGATAATGCATGACTGAGGGAACAGATAATTTTTTCTTATATGGAGTACCATCACCGATTTCGGATGGTTTTTCAGGTTGAAGTGCGTTTGTTCTTTTGATACAGCACCGACTACAAACATATTAAGCTGGCGATTCGAATCCCGACTTCCTCTGTTTTCAAGACAACTGACGGGCTAGCAGAGCTATTTAATTTTTTGTCGCTTTTATATTTAAAAAAGTAAAATTACAACTCAACAACTCTGTAAGCTATTCCTAATTCAGCTTAAATGTATTAAAAATTATTTCGTCAGAATTTCGTGCACATATTAGAATTGAAGGTCAAACGCAGCCAAATGAGAACTATACCGGAGACTTCAAAATGCCAGTTGAGGAAGCCGTTACGGGAGAGAATATAGTTTTACTGACCTCGAGGATCGCAATAGTGCGTTGCTTGATGAGTGAACTAAATGCTCTGATTGTTGATGCAGGAAAACGTGAGCAAGTTGTATTGAGAAGATTACAAATAGTAGCTACTTCCTTTCCATTTTTTTCATATATAACAATGGCTGTTCGGGATGAAGAAAGGAAAATAAAAAAAAATATTCAATTAATTATACATCAATTTTGATAATGGAATGACTAATATTTTTTTCTAAAAAAAATCTACACATTTAGTTTTGCGCTCCCCTAGCACGAATGGAAAGAGGTTAAAAAGGAGGAGGAACGCTTGCTGGGAAGACCTCTCGTCAATCATAATAGTTTTCAAAAATATGATGAAGTTTTTTGCGTCTGAGGACTTCATCTTCAGTATGAATGTTCTGCATTAATATAATGGTCTAAATTCATGAGTTCAGCCGTTCAATAAGGGTTTGAATCTAGAAGGGGTATTTGCAACTGAGTTGGGATTAAAAATCAGCCATCACAACACTTGAATGTACAAGAATGAACAACCCAAACATGCTAGTGCAATGATCCAATAAAGACTCAAAGCTCACAAACACAACAGCCCAGCAGCAATTTGAACTTTAATGATAAAGATAACAACCCATCATTTTAACCTTCACATTATACTTTGAACAAATAATCATACATTATTTTTAGATTCGAATTAACCATAAAATTATTTGAATATGACCTGAATACAAGCTTTTTATGCTTTTGTTTCTTACCAATTTTTATTGGAAAAAATCGTGATATCAAATACATGAATTATCTCTTCACAGTCTACGAGTTACCCATTCAAGCAAAGTTACACATTTCAATTTCATAATCCCGTTTAAAATATATAACTCACCCACTGCCTAATCTATTCCAAATGGATAGGGGTTAATCTGTTATTATTCGTTGTGCATTTTATTGGTATCATGCATGGGTATGTAAACTCGTCTCTCAACATGAACATAGTAGACAGGATTTGGGCAGGGATGGCTGTGAATTCCTTCGTAAGTTATAACCAGTATTTCATCCTCCAAAGGCTTTCGCTCTACCCGTTTCTTCACACTGCATTTCTTGTCTGAACATTTATAATAGGACCTGAAAAAAGTCATACTCGATTTTAGTATTATTTCTCAATCAGCCTTTTCAAAGCGAAGCTTCCTACGTCACAAAGATATAAATTATAAAAGAATTCACCTTGGCATGCTGCAATTTTCCATCGATTTCTCTCCATACTTGCGCCATTTGTACCCGTCGTCCAAAAGTTCTTCACTTTTCACTTGAATTATTATTTTCTGCGTCTGGCTTGATTTCTCGTCAACATTCTTCTTCCTGCAAACAGACATTTAGCTGTTAATAAATACAGTAGAATTTTTCTAATAGATAAAAAAGTTCTATTTACCATAATCTTAACCCTAAAGCACGTATAATTCTTACCGTTTGCTCTGGCACTGCAATATCCCATCTTCATCATCACTTCTTAGTCTCTTAAAGTTACTACTACTATGTGAGTCTCCTGGTTCATGGTGCTCAAAAATCTCATAGCCTTCATATCCCGCAGATTTCTGTGCAGGGAAAGAAGAGATCTCAATATTATCAGGAGAAGAAAGGGATTGCGAGGAATACGATGCTTGACAAGGATAGGCAAGCGGTGATTGAATGAGATCGAAAACTGAAAACTGAGTGTTGTTGTCTGGGAAACAGAAAGCTTTTTCATCTAAATTGTCAAAGACGTCAAATTCCACAGAAAAAATATCTCCACCTTCTAACAGGAAACCACTGGGAAATCCAGTAGCTGCCATGGCACTCTGAATCTATAAATAATGTTCAGCCAAAATATATGCTGCAATTGAATTCGTCTAGATGTGTGAGAGATCCAAACGCCTGCCAATGAAATTAAAATGAAATTGTGTGGCGACCCGAGGCATCTTATGGGGGAATATTATGATTGAGTGGTTGTGTAGGATGGAACTGAAAGGCTAAAAATAATAATAAAAGCACGCGTGAAGATCTTCAATAATTGACGTCAATCAGGCGAGTGATTCGCTTCCATCGTTCACACCATGCTTACAGACGAAAGTTCAAATGTCAGTTTTTAGAGTTTAGTCAGTCCAAATAGCACATTTACATGACTTTGCGCTTTTAATATATTTTGATGTTACTCATAAACAGTATTGTAGAACAAGTTTCTGGATTTCACGGTGTATAAATTCAGAAATTTGCTCTACAACATTTATGGACTGGAAAATTCATACCAAAAATAAACAGTATATTTTTATAATGGCGAGATTTTTATTTTTATATTTAGTTTTTTTTTTTATTATTATTATAAAGAAATACTTTGCTATGTATAAAATGAATAGTGTAATTTTATATAAAATTGTATTGATTTTTCTAATGAGTTACTTTTTATGCACACACATTTTTACATACTTAGCATTTAATTTTTATATATATCTATACACTCAATTTATCTACATATTTATTAAACTTACCTAAGCACAACTATCTTTATATAGCAATTGGTCACTTAGATCTAATTATTTTCCCACCTAATGATATTTCTTGGTTTGGAGGCAACCCCACAATCATGGATCTATCCTCATTTCAAATTTCACAATTCAAATTTAGTTTAGTGGACCCCTTAATCTTTCCACCCTATATTGACTAAACACATGTTTGATGTAATTTGATGCTATATGCTAGTAATTAAAACGACTTGATGCATTCATTAAAAAATATTAAGAATAAATATGTTCTCTCTCATCTTAGAGGATTGTAAGAGCAATTAACAATAAGACATTTCACTTTTGTGCTTTAAAAGGAGTAAAGAACTTACATGCATCATTATAGTGAACTTGTCTATTGTATCTGAATTATTATGAGCATTTCTATTCATTGACCTAAGAAATTTTTTATCCTTGTAATATAACAATCACCTTGTTAAAGTAATTTTAGAAAGGAGCACTAGGCAATCAGAAAAACAAAATTACATTATACGTAGGGAAAAATCTACACAGAAAGGAATAGTTCATGATCACAACCTTGTATTTAGGGAGTACCATAATCTAACACAAGTGAGCAAATGAACAATATCCCATTATAGTGAACTTGTCTATTGTATCTGAATTTTTATGGACATTTCTAGTCATTGACCTAAGAGAACTCTTATCCTTGTAATACAACAACCACCTTATTGAAGCATTTTTTAAAAGGAGCATTAGGTTAGTAGAAAAACAAACTTACATTGTACATAGGGAAGAATCTAGACACAAAGGACTAGTTCATGATCACAACCTTGTACTTAGACAATACCAAAATCTAACACAACTGAGTAAATGAGCAAAATCTCATTGTGTAGAGGGACAAATTCAGACTTAAAAGACTAGTTCTTGATCACAAACTTATCCTTAATCAATACACAAATCCAACATACAATCCCAAATATTAATATAACAAAGAAACATTATCTTCTTGTCTAATAACAAAATATTCATTATTGACACACACTCTTCAATCATATAATCAAATACTACCCTTCTAAATGTTTACTTTCCTAATTTAAATGTGTAAAGCTTTCTAATTACCAATCACTAACTATTATTAATTAATCTAAATTCCAATATATTTTTAAATTAGCTTAAAACTATACTTCAAAAATACATTATAATTTTTAAATACATATATATTTTTGAAATCAATGTAAATTTGTATTAAACAAATAACAATGTAATGATTATCACATGTTGACTGCAAACATATTGAGTGGGTCCATCCACTAACTTTGTAATAGGAAATATTAAGTTGTATGTACGGGCCACTTCAACTCTTCAATAAATGTGGGAACGACATTTAGTTGCTTTTCCATGTTTTGTTCGTTTGAAAGCATACAATAATAAATGTATTTAGATTATTGATATAAGGTATTATTTTTCAATCAATCTGGCTCTCGGGAATAAATATATAGCTAATAAAAACAATATTGAAAATATTAAATTAAAGAAAAATGTTTTATTATAAGCTACGTTAAGATGCATATGAGGTGGGGGAATCTCCTGTTGTGGCGTTCATGGGAAAATGTAATCTCACACGTGCTTTGCTTAGGAAAACGCAAGCTCGTCCTCATTACGTGTGATGGTTTAGTTTTGTTTTCGTTTTTTATAAATAAAATTTGCGGATTATATTAATATCAGCACTTCTGCGTTCTTTCTGAGTGGATTATAAAATAATGACGGGTTTTTATAACCGGTTTATATGTGATTTCGTTTTTAAAAGACTAAAAACCATGATGATATATCATATTTATTATTGTTTTATTAATATTTCATAAAATATAATTTTATGAATATTTGATTAATATTATTGTGAAGGATTTCTTTCATAAAGTAGAAATGTTAATTTGATTAGCAATCAATTGTACCTTGGTGTGTAATGGGTACGCTAAGAGTTGTGGAAGGTCAATTAGGGAAAGCTTTGATCTACTTTTTGCAATTTGTGGTGTACATGAGGTCAATCGGTAGAGAGATATAAGGGTGGATAGAGGCAGAGATGGAGAGATAATGGATTAGAGATATATGGAGATATGGAAGAAGAAACATGGAGAGATAGAGATAGAGAATCAAGGATATGTAGATATAGAGGTCTAGGGAGAGGGAGAGGGAGAGGGAGAGGGAGAGGGAGAGAGGGAGAGAGATGGATGGATAGAGAGGAGGCATGTCTCAAGATAAAGAAGGAGAGAGGAAGATAAAGGTAGAGATGAAGATAGAGTGAGAGAGGAAGAGGGAGACAAATAGATAGAGAGATAGAGAGAGGTAGAGGGAGAGATAAAGTTAGAGAGATATAATGAGGTAGAGAGTGAGAGGTAGAGATAGAGAGACATAGAGGAAGAGGGAGATATATAGAGATATAGATGGTGAGATATAGTGATAGATATATATAGATAGATATAGAGATGGGGAGGGAGAAACAACGAGTATGTGTGTGAGAGAGAGATAGAGAGGGAGAAATAGGGAGTGTGTGTGTGAGAGAGAGATATATATGGAGATATATAGATAGATAGATAGATAGATAGATAGAGAGAGAGAGAGAGAGAGAGTGCAATAGGGGGAGAGAGGGAGAGATATGGATAGAAAGAGGGAGAGATAAAGGGATAGATATAGTGGAAAAGATAGAGGGGGAAGAGAGAGATGTAAGGAGATAGAGATAGAGAGAAAGATGGACATGGATATGGAGAGAGAGAGAGAGGAATAGGGAGAGGGATAAATAGAGATAGAAAGAGAGAGAGACAAGGAGAAAATAAGATCTTATATCTTTATCTCCCTCTCTATCTCTACGTTCTCATTCTCACAATCTCTCTCTTCTTCTCTCTCACCCCCTTACTCTCTTTTGATATCCTTGTATATCTCCCCCTCTTTCTTTCCCATCTCCCTCTTGATATATTGATCTCTCTAGCTCTCTCTCTCTCTCTATATATATATATATATTTCTCTCCTACTTTGTCTCTTTATCTTTTTATCTTTCTCTCTCTATGTAACTATATCTATGTTTTTCTTCTTCTCTATTTTCCTCTATCTATCTTTCTTTATCTCTCTTACTATCTCTGTCCCTCTTTATTCCTCAATATCTATATTTCTATCTCTCTATTTCTCTCTCTATCCCTCTATTTGTTTCTCTCCCTTCTCTTTTTTTTTAATTTCCCTCTATCTATCACTCCATTTCTATCTTTGTTTCTCTCTCTTTAGCTCTCTCTAATTCTCTTTTTCTTGCTAACTTTCAATTTAGATTTTAAGTTGGAAATTCACTTTATTATATAAATTAAAATTAAAATTCGAAATATAATTTATTCTACAAGTAAAATTTTAATAAGACAAATAATTATAAATTAAATTGATTCTATTAGTTTTTAATTATTATTTGTAATTTCATAAAAAGACATAAATAATTAAAACAAATTTCAAACTTGAATCTAAATTAAAAATTAAAATAGAATAAACTAAATGCAAATTCAAAATATATCAAAATCCAAATATTAAAAATAAATATATTTTTAAAAAATAATAATAAATAATAAACTTATTAAATTAATATATAATTAAATAAAAAAGTAAAAGTAATTTTTTAATTTATTAGAACGTAAATATTAATAAAATATGATAAAATTGAATATAAATAATGTTAGCATTAATAGTAATATCGTTCTATTACATTGTAGTGGCGGACCGTGTATACAGTTAACTATATGTAACTGTACATTGTAGTGGCGGGTGTATATAGTTAGCTATCTGTAACTGTCTCATTCAACCGCTCCACCGCTCCACCACCTTTTGTTTGTATAAATACCTTGCTATGCATCAATGAAATATACTATATTCTTCTTATTTTTCCAACATATGGTATTAGAGCGATGTTTCCTTCTGTGCCTGTGAGTGAGATATAAGTTAGTTTTGCGGTTCGCTAAGGGGGTAAGAACTATTATTTTCGCGGCCAGAATGCATTTTATATTCAGCTATCATAGGATGAAGACCTCCTAGTGTAGCAGCATGAGAATGTCATACAGCTTGGTACATTAAAGCATTTTAGAAAGTGTTAAGTTAATCGATTACAAGAGCTCCTTTCGATTCTTGTACCTATGCGCTGGATTTGTAAGATCTGAAGGATGGCATTTTGGATTTTTTTAAATCAAACCGAAGATTATGACGTGCCGTGGACATTTTTCAGCGTGAAGAGGCGACTTGGCATATAGATCTGTAACTGTTTGTGTAGTCTTGGCATGTATTTTTGAAACATTTCCTCTATTCAATGAGTTTTTCTTTTGAGGTTTACAGATTTTCCCAACTTTGGGTACATTATTGCCTTTCTTTCTTTTTGAAAAGCTAAATTAATAGTTTGGTTCAGTGAGAGACAAACAGCAAGCTTGCCAAAGCTTTTTGAGGGAGGTGTTGTGAAAATACAATGTGCAATTGGACAGGCCAAGTCTCTTGTATACAAGTTGTTTGAAGGGCTTCCTTATGGCATCAATTTAATATCAAAAGTTCAAAAGGCTTGTACGAGAGGAGTAAGAAAGTGGAGATCGACTATGGGTAATGTTCCTTGCTTTTGAAGTTTTTATTAATGGGAATTTTCGAGTGATCATAATGGTCTTCTCTCACGTTGATTACAAGTTCAATCTTATGTATGCTAAGCATGCACTAGTATGTTAATGATTTTTATGGGAGATGTGGTTATTGTTCACGAACTTCTTGATATTAAATATGGTAAATATTTTCACATTCTTTCTATTGATAATACCATCAAGGGTTTTAGTAGGAATTTGTTGGATGTCTATTTAAAGTCTCATTTGTTGAAAGATTATCACCTAGTAAGCAAAGATGATCTTTTCTTTACAAGAAGTGAAATGCATAGCATGAAGTTCACAGAAATTTATTTTCTTATTGTTGGTATTAAAAGAGAGTGAATTTATGATGATATCTGAATTACTTTTGGAGAAGCTAAATTCAAAAAGGGGATTTCTCTTAGGCTATATCAAGAGCCGTTACACTAGAAATAGAAATATTATAAATGACATTCAAATTGAGGCTATCTTTGCAACATCTAATGAGACCTCCAAAGAATCTTCTAAGATATCAAATGGATAAAGTGTAACAGGATCCATTGGAGGCTGGTGGCACCAAAGGATGGAGGAATTTCCATCATCTCAAGTTAGCTTCTCGCTTTGAAATGATGCTTTGTATGAAAAGTGTTTTTGGCTTTATTTTCTTTCTTTTCTCTTAATATTTCTAACATATTAAAGAATACATATATTGTGAAGTTTGATTTTGGAGATAGGTAAGGGGTTTGGTGAAGAGCTCAGTATGGATTGTTGTCCAAAGAGTTCACAAGACTGTGACCAAGGATTACACCTTTAGGAGGGTCAAGGAGACAACTTGGAGGATGGTTGTGCAGTAATTACGGTCAGGGACCAAGGGTTATAGATTTATGAGGGTCGAGGAGACAACTTGGAGGGTAGTTGTCCAATAACTACAGTCTATGATTTGGGACTTCATGGAGGAAGACTTTGGAATTCAGCTTGGAGCTTCTAGAGGAGTTCCACCGGATTCAAGATTTGTTTCTTCAAAAGGAAAATCTTCCCAAGAATGTATATATATTTTGTAATCAGTAAGTTTTGTTATCTTAGCCTTAAGGGGGGTACCCTGGCAAGGTGATTTTTTGGTTTCGTGAACAATGTAATAAGGGGGGAAATGTTAGCATTAATAGTAATATGGTTCTATTACATTGTAGTGGCAGACCATGTATACAGTGAACTATATGTAACTATACAATGTAGTGGTGGGTGTATATAGTTAGCTATCTATAAATGTCTCATTTAACCACTCCACCGCTCCACCTTCTTTTGTTTGTATAAATATAAATAAAATATTTATCAATTTTGATTATGTACGATATCATCTAGATTCTCCAAGTTTCATAATATATTATTTAAATTGTTTTAAAAAAAGTTTTTCAATATTTTAAAGAATATTTGTGAAATAGAAATATTAATAATAAAAAAATTAAAAATGAATATTTTAAATGTTATTCAAATTAATATCAAATTTTAAATTTTAAATATGAGATTTCTACATATTATTAAATATTTTTTAATAAAAATCAAATTTTAAAATCAATCATTTGTCCAAACCAAAAAAAAAGTTATTCAATATTTTTTCTTTCAATTATTTAAATTATTTTATATAAATTAAAATTTTATCTTTAAAATTAATTTTAATGTATTATTATGTGCAAAAATATTAAATGAAAATAAAGGTATTTAAATATTTTTAATCAACGATCAAATTTCAAACTCAATCATTATGGAAATCAAAGAAAATTAAATTATTTAATGTATCTCTTTCTTGCAATAACATAAAGTGATATGTTTAAATAGTTTGTCTTTTACTCTTCCATTTTTCTCTAGTTGTTTTGACATTTGAATCAATTAAAGTGCACTTGAAAAATATTTTAATCCCCTAAAAATCTATGCAAATGAGTTGTTCCCTCTAATGGAAATGGGCCCTTCATAACAAACAAAAGAATGTAGCAATTTTGATCACAAATATACATTTCAAAACAAGAGGTTTAAATTAACAAGATTTTTGGATTAACTATGTCCAAAATTAGTTAGCCACATTGTCTTATTATAAGAAATATTTTCTAGAAAAGTATTTGGAATTCTCGGAGACAAATTAGTAAGTACATAAGTGTACATCTGTGGTACAGGAGCACCATGACACCATCATGAATCCTAGGAACACATTGTGAAAGATAATCAAATGTTGATGATACACAATTGTATTATGGTTTCATGGACCATTTATAATATGCATAGGTCATTATTTAAGTCTTAAGTCCATTTTTGGATAGGTGTCTAAAAGTTTTCAACACATGGTAAAATTTGCAAAAAAATGTAAAAGTTGCATAAAGCAACATTTAGAAGATGAAGAGTCATAAGAGTCTAAAATGATGGGAGGTAGTTAGAAAGTAGTTAGAAGGTGAAAATTCATGTTTTAAATTTCTTTAAAAAGGCCATTGTATGTTTGAAACCTTGTGGGTGATTGAATTTTAAAGATTGAATAAAGAACTCTATTTTTTAAGCATTTTCTACATAATTTTATTGTTTTAGACCCTTGTACGGATTTTTTACGGGCTCGAATGTGTGGATAAATGTTTGTAAGTGATATTAAAGTAAATTACCTTCCATTTCCATTTTGTTTCATGCAATTTCATTAAGTTTTTCTCTAGATATATCAAATTTACTCTAGCCGGTGAGATTTAGATTTGAAGATGGCAGCAGGCGATAAAAAATCAATAACTCTTAATTTCTCCAATTAAATATCCTAAAAATTGGTGTGAAGATCTGTGAGTACATAATATTTAATATTATGCAAGTTTCAGGGTAAAGAAATGAGTTTTTATGCTTTTTTAGAAAGCCCTAGGCTACTACAGTGTGGTTTTTGCTCTCTTTGAAGACCCTCATGGCTAGGGTTAGAAGAAATCCACTTGGAAACTTATGGCTAATGGTTGGATAAGTATTTTTAGGTATATTTACATGTGTTTGAGTGATTGGAATAGTTGGGAGGAGTTGGGAAGGTGTACTTTCAATAACCCACCCTTGGTTATAAGCCATTTTGGTGCAAAATTTGAGTTTTGGTCTTTTGGTGAGTCAAAACCCCCTAATTTTGCTTGAAAAAATTTATTTGGTCTATTGGAAACCTAACTAAAGACTTTTTTTGGTGTTTAAAGGTTGGGGTTAAAGTTTGAGGGGTGTTCCTTTGTAAGAGTGGCCTAATTGGCTTAGTTGCTTGAATGGTAAAGTCCTAATTTGAACACTTCTTTTCAAACAACATATACTAATTTTTGGATATGTTTTAAAACTCTCAAATGAGTGTCCAAAAAGGTAATCACAATCTTGAAATGAGAAGTATAAAAAAAGTTAACTCTGATTGACTGTGAATGGAGCACTACAAGCATATAGGCCAGTTAATGAAGGAACTATACCTAAATTAAGAAGTATGAGTTCTTGGACCTTGTGAAGAGTTTTATTTGGTTTTTCTAACTCATATGAAGATGAATTAAACATGTATTTGATAGGTTGTGCCATAAAAATTCAAGTTTGTGTTTTGGTGATCAAAAAGTACCATTATGGAAGGTTGAAGACAATTTGTGTATGGAGATGTCTTTGGGTGATGTTTTAAGGAACATAACTGTTTTTTATCATTCATTTTCAAGAGGTTAAAAGTGGTTTGATGGTCATATTGAAGTTTGGAACTCTGTTTCCTAATTTGAGTATTTGAGTTGAGTTTTTGTGAAGGGAAATTGAACCAATGATGAGAAAACAAACAAGAAATAGTTTGAGATTTGTCTAATGAAACTGAGATAGTTGTTTTCTTCCTCTTGTACTGCATCAATCTGAGTTTTAATTCAGTGGGGAGATGGCTAAGAGAATGAGATAGTTCATTATTAAATTGAATAGCAGATAATCAACACTTCACAATGCTAAAATACTTCAAGCAACAAAATTAATCTGGGCCATTGTAAGTTTGAAATTATTGTACAAAAAACTAATAGTTTGGTAATATCCTTTAGAATAGTTTGCATATTACAATATTCCTCCTCTACCCTCTTTCTTCAGAGCCCAAAAATGCTAATGAATATTTTTATTTTAAATTTTATGCAACCAAAACTCCTTTATCCTCTTACAGATCCAATATTATAAACAATTTTTTTTCTTGAACACAATTAAATAGGAATCTAACTTGGTAAAAAAGTTACTTGATGAAAATTTTGAACAAAAAATAAATTGTGTCAATTTACTTGTATAGAGAGATTTCATTTGTGTTATTTTATTAGGCTACTCCACACAATAACAACTTGATAGGAAACTCAAAAAACATGCATTATGGAACTTACTATGGCATCAAACAAAATCAACTTTAGACAATCTTGATGTCTAAAAAATGTAACTAAGGTAATCTCCAAAACCATGTGGAAGCAATCCCTTTGAATCATAGTGTTTGAAATGCAAATCAAGTGTATCACACCCATTGACTAGAAACATAGTCAAATAATGAAATGGTTGTAAGATAAATCTGCCCATTAAATGAAATTGAAAATTACACTAATAACAATTTAATTGATGTTATTGGAACTGTGGTGCATGTGGGAATGGTTTCGACTATTCAAAGAAAGGATTAGTCCCAAACAATTTGGAGGACTGTTAAACTTAATGATTTTTCATCCT
This sequence comes from Sequoia sempervirens, assembly GCA_007258455.2. Classification (NCBI taxonomy): domain Eukaryota; kingdom Viridiplantae; phylum Streptophyta; class Pinopsida; order Cupressales; family Cupressaceae; genus Sequoia; species Sequoia sempervirens. The sequence continues at coordinate 197,216,019 of VDFB02000003.1, forward strand.
TTTCAATAGATGTTAATTTGTAGGGCTCAAACTAGGAAGCAAAGGGTCATGAGTTGGAGAAGTTGTACACCCTTGGTTCATCACTCATCCTTGTTAAAAATGCACGTGTTGGGTACTTCTATGGAGCTGTTTTGAACATAGTCGTATGGAATCATCTATATATAAATCCTGACATACCAAAAGCACAACCATTGATCAAAAGAGGATATATTGATCCACCTACTGCTGAGGCCCCTCGGGAAGTCCCTCAAAAGGTTGCTCTAGAAAATGACATTGTCTCTATTGCATATATGTTCGACCACTACCTTGGCTTGCCAGAGAATTTGCAAGATACTCTCAAGGAAACAATAAAATTTATAAAAACTGATGCATTCTATTATGATGCATGCCCGTTGGAGGTGAATGGTTGGAAATGCAAGAAAAAGTGTAAAAAATATAAGTAAAATACATGGTTCTTCCCAAAATGATAGAGAACAATAGTTGACTATGACTTTCGATATTTATTGCAACTAAAGATCGAAGACCACACATGATAGCTTTGGGAAACTGCTTTTGATGAGGCTACAACAAGTCTATTACAAATTTCAGAAAAATAGCTTTACATGTTCCAATATGAGTATACCACTGAAATGAGGGATGAGTCGGTTATAAATGTTGTCACCTACACATCATTTGTTTTCACTGTTCTAATAAAAACTCAAACTTATAATTTAGAAACAAGACTAAAAATAACAATAGTGAAGGTTGCAAAGCTTAACTTTGAAGTTGAGTGCAACTTGTTACTTTTGGATTTGTCTGCTATTTCTCCTATCGTGCAATAGTCTCCGGAGATAGTTTCCGTACTACCTTGAACACCAAAACAACCATGGCTAATTGTGACTATGCATATTTCTTATAGTTCATGTCGGTTGGACATTTAGTTTGTTTTGTTCCCTTACACTACTTGTCGCATCAAAAAGACCTTTCCTTTCTATTGCTATTGCTTTGTTGTTTGTTTGAGTGGTTATATGTTAATACAATGAAGTATAACTTATAATGTTTAAGTAAAAAAGATCTGGTTGTTTTCTTTTCTATTATTAATGTTGGTTATAATTTCGTTATGTTTTAAGTGTATATTTTTGATTTAATTGTATACTATTTATTTATATCAAATTCTTTTCCTTTTTAGTAGATGTATCATTGTCTACACCTTCTCATATATCTACTTGTGGATAAAGTTGTATGTATGTGTACATTTACGTATGCATATAGATAAATATACATGCATGTAATTGAGATTTCCCTATGTTGTACAACTTCCTGGTACATATGTGTGTAGATATTTGTTCGCGTGTCAGATATCTATGCATATATGCATACAAAATTCAATATTTACAACTATCTATGAGTTATTTTACAAATAATGTTGTTTTCATCTTGTTTACAATGTTCTAAGTGTATAGAATATATTGATAGAGTTTTGTGTAGATATATGTGTCTATAATGTATTTGTCTATGTAACTATCATGTCTGGGTATCCATATAATGCTTACCAAGTGTTCTTGCAATTGCTTTATGATACCTAATGATAGTGCCATATTGGATGTGGATGTCATATGGTTCTTTGCTATAATGTCTGTTATGTATGTCATGTAGCTCAATCCACAACCCAGTGTTGAACAATGCGTCATTGAAACTACCACAAACTGCTTAATTAGTTTGGTGAGTTTTAAATGCAAATTATTATTGCAACCATTGGAAATATATGTATCACATACATGAGACTATGTGTGTATGGTAAGCTATGCAAAGTGACGCTTGTTCCCTCTACTCATGCAAATCAAATAAGTCAAGTTATACAGGTTGCCTTATTTTCTGTAAGGGATAGTTGATTGTTGTACACTCTGAATTAGGGTATAATTTTCTCTTTTTGGTAAGGTTTTATTGGGAGAGACTATATATTTTATTCATACCAATATTTTTTCATTCATGTATTGGCTTTTGCAGCGCGTCCCCTATGATAATTTTTTTCTAGTGCTTCTCTTTGAAAAAAAGCTAGCAGTTTGCATGGGCTTCTTGACATGAATTTCTTTCTATGCTTCTTTGTATGGCCTTTATTTTTTGGCTATGTTTGCAAAGGAATAAAATTCTTAACATAATCTTGTTTTCTTTTTGTGGTCTATTGCTCGCTAGCCTAGGTTTTTTTTACCCATTGGTTTGCCAGTCAATTTTTTTGTGCTTTATGCAATCAACAAAGTGTATATATGTGCCTCTTCATAAAGGCTCACATTTTTCTCTGAGGTAAGGCATACAGAAACATTGCACCAAATAGCAAGCAACCGAATTGCTCACTTGAACTGTGTAGACCTACCTTTGTATTTTGCTAGAAACTGGAGGATACATACCAACAATTACAATGCACTATAAATCAAACAAGATGATCTTCTCCATCAAAATTATTCATTATCATCATCATCAAAAGTTCCTCTTCTTTATGGTAAGTGAATTCCCTCTCCTTTTCTCTTCACTTCTATGCATATAGAATATGCACTGTCTCTAAACTTGGTTCATTATCATTTTTTAAATGTGACATGTAATTGTCCTATTACATATATTTTTCATATAAATTACAAAGCCACTTAAATTTCATGTTTTAGATATTTCTTGCCGATAAAACATGTTCGCAATATGAAAGTTCATAGTTTGCTTCTATGTAGGTTTATGTCACTTAAATGATTTTAGATTATAGCTACATTGTATTCCTATACAAGATGTAGGGCTTCATAAAAATGCTAAATGGCTTTAGGATTCCACATTTTCATGTTGTATGGCCTTCACTTGTATTCCATCTATATACAATGTAAACCTATGTATATTTTTTTCCATTTATCATTTCACAACTCCATGTCAAAATATAAAAAATGTATAATGTTGATTTCCACTGAATAGATTTCCTCAGGTGTGAAAGCATTGCTTTCAACATTCACCAAAGTGGTGGACAATTAATGTTACTGCTCGGGGGTTTGTTCATAGCCGATGATGCTCCATGACCTAATATAGTAGGGTGGAGAGCATGATTCCTTTTTTGTTTTTTATGTCTAGACTCCAATCCATTTCGTGCACAAGGCATTTCTAAATTTAATTTACTTACTTTGTTGTACTACAACTCTATTGCATCTCATTTATGAGTGATGATCTTCTTTTGTCTAACATTATTAAAATAATTTTCCTTGTGACCTTTTCATGATTAGCTCTTGTAAAGTGGTGGTCAAAACATTGCTCTCACCATTGATCATAGTGGCGGAAAGATTATTTTCTTGCTTCGGGGTTTGTTGAGAGTGCACAACACTCCATGAGCCAATATGGTAGGGTGGAAATTAGGCCTTGTTTTTTTCTTTTTGCATACTACATTCCACCCCACAGAAGGTATGGCTAAATTATAATCACTCCATTCATCCCATTGCAAGTAGAGAGAAAATTATGTATTATAAAATATACAACTTTGATATATTTTTGATTTACATATCGTCTATCAATAAAGCATGATCATTGGACTAGAATTCACACTTTGTATATACATAGGTTATATATGGTTTAACCTTTGCACTAATTTTTTGCATAGGACTGTAGCTGTGAGTTTTAGCTTTCCACCGCGATGGTTGCAGTGTAATAAAATATTTAATGTTATGTGGTTCATTATATTTATGCATAATCACCACACTAAACTTTAGACTTTTTTATTATTCTTCCAAACCATATTCCAGGCATAATGTAGTATTTGATGAACTAATGTGTTACAAACAACCTTTTAGAATAATGATAGTGAATGGAAAATCAATGAAAATGGTAAAATATACAATCATATCCTCATGTACCCTATATTGATTGTAATAAGAAATATTCATTTCACCACTAATCAGAGTGGCGGGGAATGTATATTCTTGCTCGAGGGTTTGGTGAGATCCCATGAGGCTCCATGACCCAATATGGTAGGGTGGAGAGTAGGCCTTATTGTGTTGAGTTTTATTTTATATTTTTTATGTACAGATTGCTATCCTTCCCACATAGGATTCACAAAAAAATTCACATGTTTTATGCTCTAGTTACAATGTACTAAAATAGTTGATCTTATACACTTTATGTTAGCTTGCATTGGCCATTGTTGATAATTGTTCTCTCTCTTGCTTAAGCTATATCATTCCATAGAGGAGGCCAGCAAAATAGCATGACTATAAGAGAGGCCAATGAAATTTCATCATCATTGATTGTTGTATGGCTTCCTTGTGGTGGTGATCATGCAAGTAACATCTTTTTTAAAGTCCTCAAAAAACAAAATGAATGTCTATGCAGTTATCGATAACGTATTTTTGGGTGTCATTCTCTGGGTTTATGTTGTTGTTGAAGATAGCTATAGAGGCCAGTGAAACACCATCAACATTAATTGTTGTATAGTTTCTTCATAGTGGTGATCAATCAAGTAACAACTACTTTACAGTCCTCAACAAACAAAATGAATGTTTGTGTAGTTATCGATAGATCATATTGTTGGGTTTCATTCTCTGGGTTTCTGTAGTTGTTGAAGGTAGTAGTGAGTGAGGATGGAAAGCTTCTGTGGAGGTGCAAGTGTGTTCATTGGCTATGGAATCTTTTTCAAGTTGATTGGATGTTATCTTGTGTTCTTTGCATGCATTCATGGTTGCAAAAGCTATGGGTTCTAATAAATTTGTGTTCATCTTTTGTAGGCGGTGGAGAAAGAATGGAGTGAAGAGAAAGCAAGTGGGTAGAGATGTAATTGAAGGAAGTAGGAAGAGGTGTATATTTTTTATTTTTCCACCCCCATCATCTAGTTGCTCTTATTCATTTCTATAATATCTTCATATTCGCAGTTGCTCCAAAAATCATGCTTCTCCCTTAGGAGAGAAAGTTCAAGAAGTGGGATATTGATATTCTAGTATACATGCTAAGAAAATGAATGATCTTTCAAACAAATATGAAAATGAAGTGATTATAAGACTTTCTAGGAGAATGGGAACATTTATCTCACCATTCATCATAGTAGTGGCCACCCAATATTAGAGAGCAGGCCTCATTTTGTTCTCTTCCATTTTATATTTGCTACGTATGCAACTGAATTTATCACTTGAACAATATTGTTCATTGGCATCATCATGAAAACTTGTTGAACTTTATGGTAAGTAATTGCAAGGGTCTGGTGATAGCCGATGAAGCTCCATGATCCAAAATGGTAGGGTGGAGAGCATGGCACCTTTTGTGTGTCCAGACTTCAGTGCATTGCATCCAGAAGGTCTGGCCTTTGCAGTAAAAGTTTTGCATAGAAACGTAGGTATCAATTTTTAGCTTTCTCTCATGATGGCTATAATGGAATAAAATAGTTTTTTCAATGTAGTTCATTCTATTTTTGCATAATCAGCATGCTAAACTTCAGCTTTTTTTTAAATCTTGAAGACCATATTCCAGCCATAATGCGATATTTGATGGACTAATGTCTTAGAAACAACATTTCACAATAATGATAGTGGCTAGAAAATTAGTAACAATGGTCAATTACACAATCAAATCCTAATGTACTCTATATTGATTGTAATAAGCAATATTCATTTCATCATTGATCAAAGTGGTGGGAAATGTATATTCTTGCTTGGGGGTTTGGTGAGAGTCCATGTGGCTTCATGACCCTATATGGTAGGGTGGAGAGTAGGCCTTATTGTGTTGAGTTTTATTTTATATTTTTTATGTAGAAATTGCTATCTCTCTGACATAGGATTCATAAAAAATTCATATGCTTTAGGTTATGCTTACAACATAGTGAACTAGTTGATCTTATGCACTTTATGTTAGATTCCATTGGGAATTATTCATTATTGTTCTCTTTCCAAAGCTATAGCATTCAATTATTATGACTTAGGTGTTGTCAAAAAGGATATGTTGTTTCAATTTTTTGTAAGGTTGTGTTGATTGTTGTCAATTCCCTCTTCCTCTCCCTTTATGCTTTGTGTTTTGTGCTTGAATTCTTAAATTACCTTGTCGATCATCTGATTAGTTTTCTCCCTTGGGAGAGATAGCTCAAGAACTTGGGTGTTGATATTCTAGTTTATATGGTAAATAGATGGACAACCTTTGCAAATGAATTTAAACCAACTATCAAGATGAAGTGATTATAACTGTGGTTATGAATCGACATCCTAGTTCTTGAAATCTCTTTACCATGGGAGAATAGTCAATGATGCTCCATGACCCAATACAGTAGGGTGGAGAGCAGACCTGCTTTTGTATGTCCAAAATTCAATCCATTCCCTACATAAGGTATTCCTGGATTTTATTTACTTAGTGTGTTCTACTGCAATTGGATTGCATCATCTTTGTAATTAATTGTATAAGTCTTTATATTTTTTGATTTATTAATTGTATTCCACTAAAGCATGTTTATTACACTAACACTTTTTTGTTATTCTTTCAAACCATGCTCCAACAATAATCCAGTGTTTCATGAACTAATGTGTTACAAGCAACCTTCCCAAATAATGATACTAACTGTAAAATCAACAATAATGGTCAAATAGAAAATCATATCCTAATGTACTCTATATTGATTATAATACCCAATATTCATTTAACCACTAATCATAGTGGTGGCCAATCTATATTCTTTCTCAGGGGTTTGGTGAGGTTCCATGAGGCTCCATGACCCAATATGGTAGGGTGGATAGCAGGCCTCATTATGTTGACTTTTACTTTATATTTTGTATGTACATATTGCTATCTTTCTGACATAGCGATCAGAAAAAATTCATATGTTTAAGCTTATGGTTACAATGGAGTAAAATAGTTGATCTTATACACTTTATGTTAGATTCCATTGGGAATTGTTGATTATTCTTCTCTTGCTTATACTCTACATCACACAAATAATTAAATTTTCTTAACCAAAATTCGTCTATGGTACTTTGTTGCTAGCTATGAAAAGATCCTTAGTTTGTATCATAAATAATTGATGTAGTTTCCAAATTATGGGGTGTCCTTATATAATCATGAATTCAACTAATAGTATGCCATGATTATTAGTTTCCATCTAAATACACATTAGTAATGCCATCAAGTATTTAGACATTCAACCTTATCCATAATAATATTATATTTTGATTAACTAATGAAACTTAATGATATTGGTATTATTTTAGATTGTTTTAACTATTATTGATGTAGGGTTCTTCGTTACTAGCTAAGAAAAGACCCTTAATTTGTATCATAAAGAATTGATACAGTGGCTAAATGATTGGGTGGGCTTATATAATGATGAATTCAACTAATATTATGTCAACATTATTATTTCCCAACTAAATGCATATTAGTAATATCATCAATTTAGACATTGAACCCTATCCATAATAATATTATATTTTTATTAACTAATAAAACTAAACCATATTGCTATTACTTAATGAAATCATTTCAAATTTAATAATAATATTTCTCTTTAATTAACAACTTAACTACATAATATTATTATTTACTGCACCAAACCAATTACCAATAATAACGATGTTATCACCAAATAATTAATTGAATGTTAATACAATTGTTCTTCAACCAAACCTCTATATGTGTATATATATATTCTACAAACTTACTTTTCCACCAACTATTACTTACACACTTTATCATTTATATACATATTCTCCTTTCAACCCATTAGGGTTAACACCCTCATTTGGTCCCCATTATAATTTAAAATAAAATAATGATGCTAAACAGTAATGTAAAAATAGGAAAAAATATTGTTCCCACTTGATCACTTTAATTATCGCCTATAATATATCTAGTGATCCATTGTACTATTTGTTGGATTCCCTAATGTGTAACTATATTATCTACATTTGCATATAGCTATTGTGCCCACTCATGCAATTTACATTCTAGTGTTTTTCCACAAACACTGCTTGCACATCACTTGCCTTTCATGTTGCTCCCCACCTATCATCCCATTGTTGTGCGTTACTACACAGAATTGCTAGTATTTATACATATCTTAACATTAATTCCTAAAATTCAAATATCGTAAGATTACATTGAATTATAGATTTAAAATCATTATAATACTACCAGAAACATATTCCACAGGTGGGTCCTAGGTCTAATTGAGGACCCATTCATGATACGGTGAATGGGTCCTAGGCCACTTACCTAGGACACACATCAAACAATGTTAAACATTATGCAAAATAAGGGTCCTAAATCTAAGTGAGGACCTATTCACCCTATGGTGAATGGATCCTAGGTCATATACCTAGGACACACATCTTCCAAAATTAATTGTTGTATAATGGAATTTAGGAATGTTAGTTTTCATCCCTTAGAATTTACATCTAATTAGGCTTGGATTTGAATTAAAGGGTCCAATAAGGGTAAACTAACCTGAATTAATTAATACATCCCTAGATTAGTGTGAAAGTGTAAAGGTACACCTTAAAACACCCTAAATAGGTCACAATTAGGTCCATTTACTTTAAAAGGGACCTAAACTTAATGTGAATATGAAAAGCATATTACAAAACTAGATTAAGGAAACATTAGGCTCAATTTATTACTAATTATTTCGAGATTAAGTTGGAAAAAGAGATACTCTTTCCTTCACTATAGCAAATATTGTTGAATTTTAATTCTAGGATACTTAGCCATTTGAGTTTCACTTGGTCCTCTTTTCCTCAAGGACTTAATTGTTCTTTGTTAATTAAAATTTTGCATCATTTCTTAGTTTGATTGTTGAATTTTACATTTTATTGATGGGATTTTATCATATTTTGGTCTATGTTTTTACATTATTTATTTTGAGGCCTTCTTATGTTTTACAACTATTGGCTTCTATGTTGTAATGTGATATACGTAAACTACCATATCCATGCGGGATCCATAGTAGGTTGTATACAGGAGTAGATGGCTCAAGGAATCTATTATGAGGATGGGGGCTACAAATTGGACTTGTATGGGATGGCATAATCCATTCCCCCTAGATTTATTTGAGTGATTTCTTTTGTATCTTATCTTTGGAGGCTAAATCTGTTACACAAACAAGGGGAAGGTAAGTTAGGAAATGTATGGAGGGGTCCTTAGGAAGGGCCTCAAGACCATCTTTCCTATTATGACTATGGTATTTATGGTATGTGGCTTTGTTGGATACATGGTTATATGATGATATGGGTACACAATGATGGTGCATCAACTCTACATTTACTTAGTATTTTAGGCTACAAAATCTATATTAATATGGTGATGTGGACTATTCATGGGCATCTAACATAGTTCATCCTCATAAATCTTATTGTGTGAGCCTTGCGATGTGAACCTTGTGTACTAATTTTTTATGTATGTGTTAATAACAACTGGATGTGATGTTGGGAAATTGTGTACTAAGTGATAGAGATATGTATAAATGAGATGATGTTAATTATTCCTTGGATAAAAATTATTATGGAGTGTGACTTGCTTTAAAGATGTTTCAGTTAAAATTAACATTATATGTTAACTATTGACTTATACAGTATTGGTGTGGACCTTATATACATGTGTGTGGCCTTGCTTTAGATGATTATGGTATTAATTTAAGATATTGTGTGAAAGGTGAAAACATTGTGTGTCGTGATTTGAATGGATAATATGGTCTATGGCATGGTACTTTATTTCTAGTATAGGGTTGTTAACATTGAGGAGGAACTATTTAAAAATATACTTCATAGTTATACTTTGACTATTTTTAGGAAAATAGTGAATAAGACTTGACATATATCGAACAATTTATGTTCATTATCATATGAGGATTATATTTCCCAAACCTTAGAGACTTCTAGGAGGAAGTCTACTCTAAGGGGAGGGGAATGTAAGGCCAAGCTTTGTGTGACTATAAATATTATGTTATTCCTCTGAATGTGCTCCATTATAGGTTAAATAAATTTGATGCATGTTGCAATTTTGTGGATGTATTGGTGTTATCAACCATAGTGGTCATATGGATTAATTCTTCTCTCCTTGAACTTATGTAGCAAACATGGTTATTTTTGTTAGGAGAACTTTGGATAATCCTCTTATGGATTGAATATCTTGGAGATTATTAGTTCTTGCACTTTATTACATAATATAAATCATAATGATGCTAATAAATGCTATGAGTAATGCTAAGTTCTATGGATTATTTAAGCTTGGAATAAATGGTTGACATAAATTATTTAATTATTAGTATGGAAATGTGGAACTATAATTGTTTGATATAGTTTAAGATTGTGGGTGATTCCTTGTGAATGGGTCATTTTCAAGAAAAAAAATATAATGAATCAATTTAGTTAAGTAAAATACAAGTATTGATGTGGTATTAAAATTTAGTTCAATAAACATACTAATTAGTTGAATTCCTTTGATGAATATATAACATATGTTAGTTATTTGAGATCTTAAGAGTTGTCATAACAACTAAAGATATATGCCACCAATCATATATGGATGCAAGACAAGGTAACATTAATTGAAATAGAGATCAATTTCAAGTATAGGTGGTAAATTATATGTTTAGAATACATCTATATATATATATATTTTCCTTCTTGATAATAAGAAAATTTTTCAAGATAAAACTAGGAAACGTTAAACCAATGGTGATGATTTCATTTTATTTGATGATGAGTTTGAATTGATTATATGGATTTATTTTTATCAACTAAATTACAAAAGTGATCTCAATGAGATTAGAGAGATTACATGATTATTGATGATGCTTAAACATGTTCATATTGAATATATATATCTACCAATGTTGTGTTTGTTGTATAGGAAATAAGTGTCAATGGGGGAGAAGGGAAAGTTGCATTTTTTTCTTGATGTTTTAAGAAAAGAGTTAATGTGATGGATTTTATATTTTAAGTTGTCTTTTAAATATTTTTGGGTTATTGCTATTTTAATTTATTTAAAAAAATTCTTTGGAAAATCATGGATTAAAAGTTCCTTTAAATATTAAATTTGATATTAGTTTTAAAGGCTTTAAATATACAAGGGTTGGAAAATTCTTGGAGGTCATAAATTGTCAAATAAATGAGTATTCACCTCTTTTTATTCTCCTTTTATGATTGTGATGAAATTTGATATTAGGGTTTCGTTTATCTTATTTTATTTTATTCATTGTTGGGAATAAAAGAGGGCGGAGTTAAAAAAGTTCACTTTCTTTTGGCAAGAGAAAGGAAGAGCTTGGGAAGAGGGTTTTCAAGGAAGAAGAAGATGAAGAAACCATAAAATGGAATGAGAAAGAAGAAAAACTAAGTCCTTGACTCTATTATGCCATGATAATTGTGATTCTTTACCTTGTTAAAATGTTGGTTGTGATTTTTTTTTTTTATTAAATCCTTGTTGGAAATGGCTATAAATTTGTTTAGTTTTATTTTTTGAAATACGTAGTTTTAATTTTTAGAGAGTTGTAAGTGATCCAATACATAGTGGGTCTTTGGAAAATTACGTCTATGGGGATTTTTATGTAAAGTCAATTTAGATTTCCTCTTGTTGTTAGAAGTTGGACTATTTATTTGATTCATGGGTTTTGGTGCTTTCTCCCTACTCGAGGGTTGGCTAGAGCCATGAATGGCTTGATGATGTCAAGAAGGATGGGTGGAGAGCTTGTCTTCTCTCATTGGCATGACTTGATTTGAATTTATTAAATTTGGAGAAGATAATTTACATTACCCCTTCTACTTGTTGAAACTTCTTATTTTAAATGTGGAGGTTAAGAAAGTCTCATAGTATATTTTGTGTTGCTTGAAAGAGAAAATATTTTTAATTTCATGATATTATATAAAATAAAGATGTATTGATCCCAACTCTCAAAATGAAAATAAAATGTGTTTTCTTGAATTACCTGTAGAACTATAGTTTCATGTAAAATTTGACGGTTGGACAAAAAAAAAATTATTGCTAAGAAAGAAAGAATATAGTAGGTTCAATTTTCTAATAACAAAAGATTAAGATGGATGATTGTATCTATTCTTGCTATCAAAATATTTACTTAAATTTGATTGACAATAAAAGAAAGCATTTCAATTTATGCTATAACTTGAAATGTATATAAATTATATATCTACTTCTTATATACATTATTTTAAATACATGCTCATTTTATATGTTTACCTTATATAATATATTTCATATTATACAAAATAATGAAATAAAATAATATTATGTTGCTATAAAAATAATGTTAGTTTCTTCTCCTATAGAGGTGGAGAGGCAAGTTTCATGTTGTGGGTTGTCTACTTCATCTAATAAGTTAATTATTTTGGCTCAAGAAACTAGTTTTCTAAGCAGTTTTCTCATTGGTGCCTAATTGTTTTAGGTGGTGTTGGCTCAAACATGTTCTATTTGAACATCTAGTTTGTTGCTACCTAGCTAATTCAATAAGGGTTTATGTTTTGATAAGGGTTTAGGGTCCTAGCAAAAACCTAGTTGGAAAGGGTCCAAGGTCCATTAAAAATGTTTTTAGCAGCTTTTGTAGTCTTATTTTTCTATTTGGTGTTGTTGACCTATTGTTAGTATGCCAATTAATTTTTTACCAACATGCTTTTCTTGGATAGGGTTTCAAGTCCCTTTAAAACCTGTTTGTAATGGGTTTTTAGTTCCATCAAAATATGTTTTTCCCCTAATAAAAGCAGTGAAATAAAATATTTTACAAATATGTGTTTTATAGTTGTTAAAATTGTTAAATTTAAAAATTTTAAATTTAATCTTCACATATATATAAATATATATATGGGTATGTGCAGGATCATGATGGGCCAAAAAGTGGCAATATGATGGGTATGTAGCTGATGACTATTTTTTTACCCAAAATTGATGAAACGATAAGCGTTTTTAAAGGAGATTCTCAGCTTTCCATCAATATTAATTATGCTATACTTTGAATTTAATAAGTAATTATTATTCATTTTCTATTGAAATTATGACTAAAGTCCGATTGATAGGCTGATTGAAAAACATCTATAGCTTTCAAACGGTATCATATTTTGTGAATCCAAAACATGAGTCACATTCTATGCTTCACATACTATAGGATTAAAAAATAAAAATTGAATTTCATTAAGTTTTGACCAAGTTAAGGTGGTCCGACATGAAGTTTTATATTTTTAAAATTTGTAATAAAAATTCATAATTAATTATTTATTTGGAAAAAATTATAAAAAAATATGCATCACATCAACGAATGAGTCCCTACTTATATCTAAAATATTATAAAATAATATTATCATTTTATTGTGGTTAGGGTGGTCAAACAGACACCTACTTCTTATTTTTTCCTTGAAATTTAAGTACCACTCCATTGAAATTTCAATTTTCACCAAATAGATTTAAAAACAAAAAAAAACCTATTAGTTTAGAAACTACATTCAATTTACTATTCTATTCTTACATATTTTTGAAATAATATAGATAACTTATTCAAATTTTTATGTCAAGTTTAACTCTTTTCTGATTTTTTTGCCGCTTAGGGCCTATTTTTCCATGATGATCCTACATAACCCATATATATATATATATATATATATATATATATATATATATATATATATATATATATATATATATATATATATATATACCATGAATTTTCTATTTTAAGATTTGAAATATAAAAATGGAAAAAAAATATTAAAAATGATGTGAAAGGGCATGGCCTAAGCAGAGGCACGGGCTTGCATAAGAAGGCCCTAGGAAGGAACAACCCCATTGTAGGCTACAACCTGCAATGGGGGTTGTGAGCGCTTTAGAGGTTGCAACCTCCCAAGAAAGGGGGCATGACTAGGGGGAGGGGGTAACACCTCTCCATTCTTGATTTTTTTTTTATAAATAAAGAAAAATTATAGTGTATAAAAGAAACAAAAATATATAATAATCTTATTTCCTACAACAAAGAACTCAAAACCCTCTATAGAAAACTTGTTAGAATTTACAAAAGAAAATGTCATAGTAGCTCCCATTTCTTGCAACAAATGAGCAATTAAATAAATAAATAAATAATGGATTTGAAATCATTATGAATATATCTATGTATTTGAAACCAATAACACAAAAAAGGGATGGTTTCAAACTATAATATTTGAGAATTTAACTGATAAGAAGAGAATGAAGAATAAACCCTAATGTAAGAAGAATACACAATCATAATGGGGAAAATGGAGAAATAAAATTAATTAAAACATACAAATAAAAATGGAGAGACAAGTGATTTCAAACTCCATTAGAGCCTCCTCATCTCATCCCTCCAAACCGATAAGACAAATGAAAGGGAAAGAGTCAGAAAAGAAAAAATTGTAGGCTCCTTATGATTTAGGGTTAACGCGAAGTTTCTCTAAGATCTAAGGGTTATGATTGATCTAATATAATGGATGGAAATAATTGTACACTCAATTAGTTAAATTAATAGTTTTTTATTAGCAATAAACAGGTTCTTTGAGGACCAGAAACCCCTTACATACCAGTTTCGAGGGGACCATAAATCCCAAACAGAAAAATAAAAGCTACGAAAAGAAAGGAACATAGACAATCAACAACTCACCATTAGTAATCTACCAAAAGATACTCACGATAAAAAAAACTATGGAGAAACAACTTTGAAGGGGCTGAAAACCCTTTTATAGCAAAGAGCTCACATGGACTTTAAACCCAATAATTTAAAAGAAACTTTCTGAGTCATCTAGGCACTAAACACAACCTACAAAAGACATTCCATAGTAAACCAACTACTCAACATTGAGCTAAAACAATAAGGGCTACCAAAGCACCCTTCAAGAATAATCATTTCTCCCAAACACCCTACCTCAATAAGAGAGAAACTAGGAAAAATAGATTTTGAGACCATAGAAGAGCACCGAGAAGCATCAACCATCTTTTAGCACCATCCAACCCAATCTGCCAACTCAAGCTCCACCACAATAGGAGAGAGCTCCCCTCTATAGGAAAGGATAAAATGAGAACCCTTCCAACTGAAGCCACTACACTCCACCTCACACAAACTCCACCTCAATAAGAGCTCATAAGAGAGGAACAATATTTTTTCCACTTCTACAACCATCAACTCCACCTCCATAGGAGCATTCTCCACCTCAAAAGAAGACACAACCTGTAAAACATGGTAAAAAATAGTGACAGTATAAAGGATTGACATTACATCCTTTGGCACCACAGGCTTGAGATGCTTGACATAAGAAGTAAAAAATAACCCAACCTACAGCAAAAAGAATGCATCCACCTAAGCCTTGAGAATAATTTTTTTGGATAGCTCAGTCAATAACCCAAAACAACCCCCCTCATGAATAGAAGCTTTGAAACCCAATTGAGGCATAGAGAAAACCAAACCAACAAGACAAGGCCTAAAGCTCGAAACAAAGAGAAGCCATGAAGCTTCAACAAGCTGAAGAAAAAATTTAGAATAAAGTATCCAAACCCCAAAAGGATAGAAAGTAACAAAAGCCTCTTGGGGATCAAGAGGAATAGCAAAGACCTCAACAAGGAGGACCAAAAGGAATGCTGCCAAAAAGAACAAGGCTGTAGAAACCCACAAACAGTAGAAAGAAACCAAAGAACCATACCAAAAAAAGGAAACCCCTCTCCAAGAGCCACCAACACAGCAAGATGCCACATGCCAATAAAAACCCAAAAGGGACCCACAGGCCTCAAACAAAGAACCCCTCCAAAGGAATGGGGACCCCACACACCATCGAATGCAACCAACAGGTCCTAATTAGGAATGAAAGAACATCTCCAGCCATCACCTACTAACCACAACCATGGACCAAAAACCCCCAGACACCAGAGGAAGCAACAACAAAGGGAGGCACCACAAAAGGACAAACAAGTTGAATCAAACCAAGATAGTCTATAGCTCTAGGCAAGGTAGACACTCCAACAAAGCTAGGAAAACACAATAGAGAAAGAAACCCTGAAATAGACCCCAACACCTCCCCAAATATAGTCGAGAGAAGGAAATGATTTCCCAGTGTCAGAAAATGAGGAGGATCCATCAAAAAATAGAGAAAATCTGCATCTTCATCAAATTCTCCAACTCCTTCATATGCATAATTTGAATCCCCACCCTTGCTCCTATTTCTACCCAACGCTCACACTCACTCCATCATAGAGGCCATGGAATGGTTAGTATTAGTTAAATTAATAGTTACTTTAGCTAAACACAATTAATTAATCAAAAGAAGTGCATGGTGGGGGAAATGGGGCTAGAACCCCTCAACATTAATTTGTGACTAAAATTCACTTTGCAATTATTTATATGTGCACTATGAGACCTTGCAAATTATTCAAATTACCTTAGTAAAATTTAAAATTAAAATTTTGACCCTTCTAAGTTAATTAGGTTATTTTATGAGATATTTAAATAAGAGTTTTCTAAATGTAAAAGCCAATTAAGTTATATAAAATAATAATTTTTTTAACTAATAGGAATTTTACTGCATTTTCAATGTCAAGAATAAATGTTAATAATGTTTTCTTGTGATATTAAGAAAAAAATTTAAATATAAATATTCACATTAGCATAGCCACTTATTAGTTATAATATACATATGAGCATTAAATAAGTAGTGTAAGTATTTTTTAAAATTTACATCAACGTGGTAATATTAATACTAATATATAATAAATTGTGAAATTAATATTAAATTTAATTTCAACATTATTTTTTATTAGGTAAGTAGGGTTTTGAAAGGGGATTGACCCTTGTACAAAGAGAAATATAGAACTTTATGCACCAGAAAACAACAAGGAAAAACATAGAGACACTATAATGAAAGACCATAAAATAGAACCAAAGGATTGGCAACTTGATAGTTAAAAACAAAATAAAAATCAGGGTGGTTTAAAGAAACGGTCCAAAGTTTGTTGGTTATTCTTTGACATAGGATCCTTTTCACCCAATCTATTTTTTCTATTATAAGGAGAATCCATAAAGATACTAAAAGATCCATCATGCATCCTCATATATTTAGTAAAAGTGGAAAAATATATAAGAGATTTTCCCTTACAATCTACCATCTACTCCTTCATGCAAGAAGAAGAAGACTTCTCAATAATAGAAGTCATTTGTTCATTTTTCCTCTAGAAAAATTGGTGTTCCTTATTAGCCAAACAAGTAGAAGCTGCACAAACCTCTTTCTCACAAGTATTGTAAATAATAGGAGAGTTTTCAAATTCCATTTACTGTACCCAAGAACCATATTTGGAAGATAAGGTAAAGTGAGTGGGAAGCATCTTGTTCTTCTCCACAAACACGCCAAATATGGAAAACATCAAACACTTTGATTTGGTAATAGAGTCTGTAGCATAAAATTTCCCAAAAGAATTGGCAATGATCATAAAAAACTTTTCATTCCAGTATTATGATGGTAGCCTTGGAAAACGAACCCAAATAGGTAACTTGAAGTCATTCTGCGCATTCAAAGTAGGAGACCACTTTGTGAGGAAAAGACCATTCATACCCATGAACAAAGGGACTTCACTAAGAATCATTATGCATTCCTCCATATCAGAAAAGGAAAAAAGAAAATAATCTTTTCACATAGTAGTTACCTTAACTTGGCCTCTTAGATGCCAAACCCTAAGACCACATCTTTTGGCTAAAAAAATATTGAGATGATTACCACTAAATCTCCAAACCAGTGAAATCAAGAGCCAATCCAATGACTCAATAAGTAGAGAGTGAGAAACATCTATTTTGATCTCCTTTGCATGCAGATCCTCCAAAACCTTACATTTGGGAGTAGGGACAACTGCAAAGGGTGAGTGAGTAGAAGCCTTAGGAGACTTAGCCAACACCACACAGTCTGGAGAAGTAATAACCAACCCAAGAACACTACAACCATCACAAACCAAACCTTCATTCCTCTGCAAACTACAAGCTACCTTCCTACACAGATTAGGGGAAGAAGGACCTTCACTAGTGGAGGCATCCTCTACTTTGTTAACCCTCTGCAACATGCAATCTCATTGAATAGGGATTGGGTGAATAAGGAAGCACTTATGCAACCTAGAAAAAGGAGCACCATCCTCCACTTTCCTCCTAAAAACCTCACAACCCCATGACTTTCTTTGAGCCTCTAAAAGAATATCAAGTAGGAGCTCATATTCCTCTTAAGTTAGATTACTCAACTATTCATTATCATCAGAAATCCCATCCTCAAAGAGAACAAAGGTCTGGACTTGTCAAAAGAATCAAGATGCCAACCCTCATAAGCATGGAAACCCACCTCTTCAACTCCTACATTAGAGCCACCATATCTAGCACAAGCCTCGACACCGATAGCAAACCTTCCATCATCCTCTATTGTTCCTTCCTCCATAGCATCATCTTCATCTTCCCTTGCTTCAGCACCATTTTCAAACCTATCGGTGCCACTATCAGACCCACGGGTAGAGGATCATGTGCCAGCTAGGGTTTGAGAGCTCGTCATTGGCTTCAACATTGTTGTGTGTATCAATTAATTTCAACATTCTTAGTATTATCAATAAGAGTAATTAATGCCTAGTTGCATTAACATTTAAATAAACGGTAATATTAATAGAAATTTTAATAATGGTAATAATACCGAGGGTAATATTAATTTTAATATTTAGGATGAAGTTAAGATTAATATTACAAGTAACGTTGGTACAAATGTGATTAATATTAAGGATAGTATTAATGTTAATACAATTAATAAAGGAAATATAATACTAGTGTTGACAATGTGATTAACAAAGGTAATAATAACAATGTTACAAGCATAAATATTATTGACAATACTACTAATATTGGTAATAGATGAAATTGGTATGTGCAACCCCAATGAATACCACAAAAATGCCAATATTGATATAATGTGTAATGTTAATATTGATGAATGTTAATAAGATTATTTAGAGAAATCTTTATTTATCAAATGATAACTATTATTATTATTATTAATAAAGGGGGAAATTTAATGCTACTCAACAGTGTCAGTTGTGTGTTGCATGTGATGGTCAATATGCATAATAGGAAAGGTTATGCTAGTAAAACTAATGATATTTTTTCAAGATGCAAAGACATGAATTTTATCTGATCCATCAAAGGTATTAAATTAAAGTAAATTTGGTACTAGACTTAGATGGTTAACTAGAGTGAATGGAGTTTATTTCATATAGATAAAAGTTACCAATCAGTAATTACATTTCAAGGTCCTAACATTGTTAACCAATAATATTGTTGTCAAGAAATAGAACGAACATTAGATGCAACCCTTTGTTTTATCATAGTTATACTATTTCCTAGCATTAAGTACCAAATTGAATGCAATTTATTCTCACACCCCACTCTCGGATGGTGTATCAACTGTGAGGTTCTCATTCGACCTTCCTTGATAAAGTTCCTTCCTCCATAGCATCATCTTTATCTTCCCTTGCTTTAACACCATTTGCAAACCTATCACTGCCATTGTCAGACCCATGGGTAGAGGATCATGTGCCAGCTAGGGTTTGAGAGCTCGTCGTTGGCTTCAACATTGTTGTGTGTATCAATTAATTTCAACATTCTTAGTATTATCAATAAGAGTAATTAATGCCTAGTCGCATTAACATTTAAATAAACGGTAATATTAATATAAATTATAATAATGGTAATAATACCGAGGGTAATATTTATTTTAATATTTAGGATGAAGTTAAGATTAATATTACAAGTAACGTTGGTACAAATGTGATTAATATTAAGGATAGTATTAATGTTAATACAATTAATAAAGGAAATATAATACTAGTGTTGACAATGTGATTAACAAAGGTAAAAATAACAATGTTACAAGCATAAATATTATTGACTGTACTACTAATACTGGTAATAGATGAAATCAGCATGTGCAACCCCAATGAATACCACAAAAAAGCCAATATTGATATAATGTGTAATGTTAATATTGATGAACGTTAATAAGCTTATTTAGAGAAATCTTTATTTATCAAGTGATAACTATTATTAATAATAATAATAAAGGGGGAAATTTAATGCTGCTCAACAGTGTTAGTTGTGTGTTGCATGTGATGGTCAATATGCATAATAGGAAAGGTTATGCCAGTAAAACTAATGATGTTATTTCAAGATGCAAAGACATGAATTTTATTTGACCCATCAAAGGTATTAAATTAAAGTAAGTTTGGAACTAGACTTAGATGGTTAATTGGAGTGCATGGAGTTTATTTCATATAGATAAAAGTTACCAATCAATAATTACATGTCAAGGTCTTAACATTGTTAACCAATAATATTGTTCTCAGGAAATAGAATGAACATTAGATGCAACCCTTTGTTTTATCATAGTTATACTATTTCCTAGGATTAAATACCAAATTGAATGCAATTTATTCTCACACCCCACTCTCGGATGGCGTATCAACCGCGAGGTTGCTCGTTCAACCTTGCTTGATGTGTGTAGTTATTTTGTTGTGTGTGTACGTAGCTAATAAAGTGTGGTGTTTTACATGTTTATTAAAAAAGATAGTACGTTGTGTTCTTGTCCTGAGTAAAATTGTGAGCATGACAATGTTTATTTATAGGTGACCAGAAACCAAATTGCATTATAATCCTATCGTAGACCGTCAAAAATGCAAATTGCATCATTAATATAAATCTCTATCATAATGTCTTAGCAGGTAAAGTTAGCATAAGGCCAATTTCCAAGTAACTTCTAATCATATCTCAATCATTTCAATGCAATTCAGTCTAGAATTACTTAATATTTTATAGTTTTCAATTGTCATCATCAATTAGATTAATTCAGGGTTTAATAAACTGTTAACTGTTTGTCGTTTGGATTGGCATTCTTCCCCTGCACTATAGTCAAGGTTTTGACATTAACTATTGAATTTTGAGGAAACCAAAGTAGATTCTAACACTTTTAAATTGCTTTTCCCATATTTAGATTGGATGAAAAAGGTTTTTTTTGACAATTTTGGTGGGATCCGTGATCTTCGATTGGTTTATTCAGTGGGAAAGGCGGGTGCCCTCTCATGTTCGGCAGCCCTCATGTTCTACCTGTATGTCACGTGTTCTATGAAATTGTCAGATAATGCATGACTGAGTGAACAGATAAATTTTCCTTATATGAAGGACCTCGAAAGCTGAATCGATCACCGATTTCGGATTGTTTTTTAGGTTGAAGTGCGTTTGTTCTTTTGAAAGAGCGTTAAATGATACAGCACCGACTACGAACATATTAAGCTGGCGATTCGAATCCCGACTTCCTCTGTTTTCAAGAGGACTGATGGGATATCAAAGCTATTTAATTTTTTGTCGCTTTTCTATTAAAAAAAATTAAAATTACAACTCACCAACTCTATAAGCTATTCCTAATTTAGCTTAAATGTATTAAAAATTATTTCGTCTGACAGAATTTTATGAACTTGTTAGAATTGAAGGTCAAACATAGCCAAATGAGAACTATCCTGGTGACTTCAAAATGTCAGTTGAGGAAGCCGTTATAGGAGAGAATATAGTTTTACTGACCTCCAGGACTGCAATAGTTCGTTGCTTGATGAGTGAACTCAATGCATGCAGGAAAATGTTTGCAAGTTTTATTGACAAGATAACAAATATTAGGTAGGTGCTTTCCATTTTCATATAGGGGAGCGGACCAGTACCTGAGCATGTTTCAATAGTTGTGATAGTAGTTGTTTGCATAATGTTCAATATTGGATCAATAGTTGTGACTTTAAAGTTAGTGTTGATGATGATTACTCATAATTAAACAAAATATATTCCTTTGATCTAAAATGCAACTAATCATGTGATTCCACATCAGCACTCAATAAAACATGGTGTGAATGCACAAGTGTTGGTCTCACTTTTTTTTGGGCCTTTTTGGACACCTTGACAAAAAGCATGTTGATGTGGCATCATATTTGATTATGTGGCCCTGAAACTTTAGTTATAAGCAAGGGACTTGCCAAGTAAGCTGCTGTAAAAAATTGGGAATGATTTGAAATTTCCACGTAAGATAATTAGAAGCACGAAGTTAAGGTGCACAACTATATCAATAACTGTTTGGGATTAAGAAAGGAAAATAAATAAATTTATTCACTTCACTATACATTAATTTTGATAATGGAATGACTAAAAAAATTGTACAGATTTAGTTGTGCGCTCCCCCTAGCATGAACGGAATGTCTGGGGACTTCATCTTCAGTATGAATTTTCCGCATTAATATAATGGTCTAAATTCAACCGTTCAACAAGGGTTTGAATCTAGAAGGGGTATTCGCAGCTGAATTGGGATTAAAAATTCAGCGATCACAACATTTGAACGTACAAAAATGAACAACTCAATGATCCAATAAAGACTGAAAGTTCACAAACACAACAGCCCAACAACAGCCCAACAGCAATTTGAACTTTAGAGATAAAATAACAATCCATCATTTTAACCATCACAAATACCATAAACGAAGAATCAGCCCACAAAATGTGATATCAAACACATGAATTATCGCTTCACAGTCTGCAAGGTAGATATTCAGGTAAATTTACACATTTCAATTTCATAATCCCGTTTAAAAATAAAACTCACCCATTGCTTAAGTTATTCCAGAGAATACGGGTTAATCGGTTATTATTCGTTGTACATTTTATTGGTATCATGCATGGGACGGATGGTTGTGAATTCCTTCGTAAGTTATAACTAGTATTTCATCCTCCCAACTCTTTCGCTCTACCCATTTCTTCATAGTGTATTTCTTGTTTGAGCATTTATAGGGGATAGGGTCCAATAGTGGTGAGGGTACCAATAATTGTCATAGTACATGTAAATTCAAAGCCCAATATTTTAAAACTATGGAACTAGTAATTGTATGAGAGGGCCCAATAGTTGAACAAAAATATGCCCATTACATTCAAAAAGCAACAAGTCAGATGATGCCACATTGACACTAAAAAACATGACTTAATGCACCACTATTGGTCTAACTTTTTTTGGGGGTCTATTATGACCCCTCAACAAAAAGCATGTTGATGACACCTTTTTTCTCGGTCTATGCGGGTGAAAAGAAATATTTGAATTGTCCATGTCCTTGATCACTCGGAGATAAAAAATTTTAATTTCAATATTGCATGTTCATTTCTATGTCAACCCATAAAATTTGGATGCACCACTATTGGACCCTCCTCTCCCCTAATAGCACCTGAAAAATTCAGAATCGTTTTTAGTATTATTTCTCAATCAGCCCTTCTACGGTAAAGCTTCCTAAGTTACAAAGATATAAATTATAAAAGAATCTACCCTGGTATTCTGCAATTTTCCATCGATTTCTCTCCGTACTTGCACCATTTGTACCCGTCGTCCAAAAGTTCTTCACTTTTCAATTGAATTATAATTTTCTGCGTCTTGCATGATTTCTCGTCAACATTCTTCTTGCTGCAAACACACACTTAACTGTCAATAAATACAGTAGAATTAATTTCTAACAAAACAATAGAACTATTTACCATAATCTTAATCCTAAAGCATGTATAGATCTTACCGTTTGCTCTGGAACTGCAATATCCCATCTTCATCATCACTTCTTAGTCTCTTAAAGTTACTAGTACTATTTGAGTCTTCTGGTTCATGCTGCTCAAAAATCTCACAGCCTTCATATCCTGTAGATTTCTGTGCAGGGAAAGAAGACATCTCAATATTATCAGGAGAAGAAAGGGATTGCGAGGAATATGATGTTTGACAAGTATATGCAAGCGGTGGTGGAATGAGATTGAAATCTGAAAACTGGGTGTTGTTATCTGGGAAACAGAAACTTCTTGCATCAAAATTATTGTCAGAGACGTCAAATTCCGCAGAAAAAATCTCTCCATCTTCTAACAGGAAACTGTCGGGAAATCCAGTAGCTGCCATGGCACTCTGAATCTTTAAATAATGTTCGATCCAAATATATACTGCAATTGAATTCGTCTAAGATGTATGGGATATTCAAACACCTTCCAATGAAATTGAACTGAAATTGTGGGGGAATATTATGATTGTATGGTTGTGTAGGATAGAACTGAAGGCTATAAAATAAAAATAAAAGCACGCGTGATAATCTTCAATAATTGACGTCAATCAGGCGAGTGATTCGCTTCCATCGTTCACACCATGCTTATAGACGAAAGTTCAAATGTTAGTGGTAGAGTTCAGGTCAGTCCAAATAGCACATTTACATTGACTTGGGCTTTTAATATATTTTGTTTTTATTTATATGTAGTTGAGACTTTTATTTTTATAAAATATTTTGATATGTATAAAATGAATAGTGTAATTTTATGTAAAATTGTATTGATTTTTTTTGGAGTTATTTTTTATGTATACACATTTTTTACACATTTAACACATTTCATGTATTTATCATATTTATCTAACCACCAATCTTTATATAGCAATTGGCCACTTATATCTACTTATTCTTCCTTCCAATGAGTTTTTAACAGTAAACAATATTTTTAAAGAGTTTTTTTTTTGGAGTTTTTATTTATGTATACACATTTTTATACATTTAGCACATTTCACGTATTTATCATACTTATCTAACCACCAATCTTTATATAGCAATTGGCCACTTATATCTACTTATTCTTCCATCCAATGAGTTTTTAACAATAAACAATATTTTTAAAGAGTGATGTTTACTATATAACATGTAACTTTTTTTTCTATTAACGATAAAATTTTAATTTTTTCAAAATTAGATTTGTAACTATGATATATCTAGCTCCTTCATTTGATTTCATAGTGTTTTATTGAATATTTTTTTCTTAATTAAGTTTTGAAGTCAAACCAATTAAAATTTAGACATAGGTTTACTGTGAAATAATGGAAATGGATTGCTTTATGGTTTAGGACATAGAACAACACATTTCAAATTAAAGTATGCAAAGGAGAAATAGATCTTGCAATAGGGTCATTCTAGGGTCTGATTATAAACTAAAGTGGGGTTCACCACCAAGCTAGGGCTTGGAAAGATCAATGAAGTGCTAGACCTAATGCTAAAACCTAATGCAATGCAAAATTTCACTAAATGACTTAAAAAGGCATGTAAATCAGAACAAAAAGGTGGCAAATCAAAAGTGTGCACTTGGGAATCTATAGAGGCCTGGAATGAGCTCTAAAATATTGAAAATTCTAGAATTAGGGCACACTTGGACTCATACACCAATCTGGGTGTATCAGTCCCAGACTAGGGTTTCTACTTTGGAACATGTTTATAACAGTCTAGATTTAAGATCTCTAAAAATCTAAGAATTTTTCTGTAGTGGGACTCATATGCCACTTCTAACGTATCAATCCCCTTCTTTTTCTAGAATTCAAAGTCCAAATCTATGCTCCAATCTCTACTCTTCCCTTCCAAACTAATTTTTGTATTTGAACCTATAAAAAGACCCTCAAAACATAATATAGAGTTGATTTACTTATGGGGGGTTTGCCTCGGTCAAACCCTTAGTTTGGTAGTTAAACCTTGATAGAAACAATGAATGATGAATGTAAATAGGAATGTAAACCCAAACCTTAAGTGTGTCTAAGATTAGGAAATCTGAAATGCAATGCAACCTTATTCTAATGTGTAGAATGAGATGCATGAATGAAACATGAAGATGAATGACTCACTTTGAGAGATCTCTAATCACCCCAAATGAGCCCTAATGATGTATGCACCTTCCTTAAGATAAATGTAGAGTGATAATGGAGGATGGAATCACTTAGGAAACAAGTCATTAGGCTAGGCTTGATGACTAGTTGCATCTTCCCAACCTAGAATCCATCATGATTCACCATAGGCAACAATAATCAACCCTTAAAAATGCTAGATCTTAAATGAAAGTAAGCTTGAAGACCTACAAAAACACAATAATGCTGCTCCAAGGCTTCAACTTTGCTGATTATTGACTCTTGAATGCTCTTTTGAAGAATGCTTGGATCTTGAAATTGCTCTCCAAATTTCTTAGTTACATGAAAAATGAGTTTAGAAACTTGTTTATATACCTGCAATACACCTATATTACCATTATTTAAATCTTAAAATCCGATATCAACCATAAATTTGAATTAAAAACTTGAATTTCTCGCTCAAACCCTAAAAAGGGCTCGAATGGGACTCATACACCACTCTTGGTGTATGGGTCCCACCTAGGGGGACTCATACACCAGGAGTGGCGTATGAGTCCCACCCTAGATTTTTGGGATGGGTTATTAGAAATTTTGATGGTTCTTGTAGTTTTTGTTGGGTTTTTAGTTGAAATAAGCCTCAACATCCAAAATAAGGGGTCTTAGGAGCCTATTAATGATGAATTAAAGGGTAATTAATGCAAGGGTACTAAAATAGGTCTAGACTTAAAAAGAAATTACACTATCTCCAAGAAGGAAATACAATTTTCATCATTACATCTAGCCCCCATTTTAGTTCTCATATGACTCTATGTGCATATGTAAGATAAAGGAATCTAAACAATGAACTTCATTTTAGAAAAAGATACCCATAATGCAAGAGAATGAAGACCCCATTGTAGCTATCTGCAAAACCATAATGTTAGGAACCACATCTTGCAACACAAATTCGTTAGTCATCCAAAAATCCTCTTATCTAACTTCTTGTAAAAATCAAATTGAATGGTAGATATATGCCCCCCCTTGATTCTACTTGCTTTATGGAGGTGGAATCAAGGTAGTAGTTTAATTGCATTGAGTTGGATAAGTCATATCACAGGGAATTTCCAAGTACAATACTAGATAATTATAGATATTTGATGACAACGGGAGTGAAATCATGATTCCAACTCAACAAATTATGGTAAAAATGGAGCTCGCTAGCCCCCAGTATGATAGTTTGAATGAAAAGCACTCTTAACCCTAAATAGTAAAACCCTAATTTCAGCACCAGGTGAGTTGATTTTCTACCTTAGCTTTGTCCTTATGCATTTATTTTATGTTTTTATGCATTTCTATGTTGATTTAGAATCTTGGAAGAAAAGTTTGCAAAGTGTCCCCTTTCTTCACAAACTGTCACGTTTTGTTGCGAAGTGTCCCACTTTTTCAAAAAGTGTCCCATTTCTTTGGGAAGTGTCCCAAAAAGGAAATAAAGTGTCTAGAACCTTTAGAAAAGTTCACTAGAACAAATTTATCACACTTTTTTTTATTATTGATGTATAGATTTAAGATTTTAGGATGCTTATAGGATATATTTTTGCTCTTTTTTGTTAGATTCCACCCCGGTCTCAATAACATCTCTGTGGTAGATAGTTTTGTAGAGTGCGAGACTTGGTCTTGACACTATCATGGGAGCATGTTTAGAAATTACAAATTACTAGATTATACTGGGCATACCACATGCCTCCCATGAGGTACCATGATGCCATTCTAATGGCATTAGTTGAGAGATGGGATGTCGACACTTGTACATTTCACCTACCTATGAATGAGATGACCATCACCCTAGAGGACATTAATCACATCCTTCAGATTCCTATCTATTGCAAGACTATACACTTTGCATGGGAGTAGTCATATTTATCTAATGTGAGCTGATATGGGATACTTCTTGGATGGACCAATTCGAGAGGAGATCATGGGGCCACACATTGAGCTATCATGGCTACTATATGCATGATATTCACTCTTGAGGTGGATTATTATTTTTATAGTAGCACTAGTACTTGTCTCTGATGGTTTGGGAGCACACCTAGATAGAGGCCTTCCACATGATTAGATGGATGGAGCATCATAGGATAGTACATGCCTCAGGTCATAGCATCTTGGCACATTTATATTATGTTCTTGGGAGGTTTTCATATCGTGAGGTGGAAAATATGGTGCATTGTACACTACTATAGGTATGGTGTTTGGAGCATATCACATTCACTAGACTAACAGGATTCCCTTCCCTATCTACCATCGGATACCCCCATGCCTTCGATTACCCACTAAGACGGGCATGGAAGTTTGGAGATCTTCTATATTGGAGAGTTAGATTCGACCACCTTGATTAGGAGGAGATCATGTCGAGACCTTACCAGGTAATACCACAGTGGTCAGATGAGACTCGACAACTGAGGAGAATGTAGAGAGAGATTTCTACTAGGAAGACATGGATACGTAGTATGACCATTCTACTATGATCGTGTCATGCGACAGTTTGGTCAGATTCAGGTAGTGCCTGTAGTATAGCCCTTCTATAGGTGATTGTTGTAGAGTGCACTAAGGTGAGGAGATTCTAGACAATTAACTTTTGATGTTGTCATCTCCAGTGGCTCTGATGATAGTGACCATGACATGCCCCCAGTCTCCAATGTTGATGATGTTAGTAATACAAACACATATGAGGAGTGGTGGATAGTAGCACAACTAGCTCTAGTGTTCCCCATGGATCAACTAATGGGCTATGTAGAACCACTCCCAAATCAGAGGGATGATGAGGAGGATATAACTAAGGATACAAGACTTAGGGCTACTGATCTATTCGCATATGAGATAGATGAGGACTCTAACTTGGAAATAGACCTTAATTATGAGGGAGAGGAGGTTGAGGAGGAGGAGGAGCTGATGAGTGAGGGAAGCAATACAATAGATGAGGGTCTCATTGCCCACAAGTAGGGAGATCCATCTCCCATTCATGTTACTAGATCACAGCCAGTGACTACAACACACACTAGCACCCATGAGCATGGAGAGGCTAGCAAATCTTTCATGCCTCCTGCATAGGATGAGGTTGTCCTTACACAACCAACTGGAGAGCTAGCTGATGAAATTTTATTTATAATTACACTTTTAATTCACATATATATATATATATATATATATATATATATATATATATATATATAAACCATGATTTGTACTGATTAAATTTATAATTTCTATCTCATAGGTACTATGGGAGATCTACAAGACCTCTATTGATAGGTTGTTGTAGAGATTGTGCCCCCCATTCTCAGAGCACTACTAGTAGTGTATGAGGGCACTACTAAGAGCAACGTATGAGGGAACTACTAGGCGTACAGACCAAGCCAAGGCTACCTATGAGGAGATCAGATCATCTTGAGGTCTAGCAGAGGTCAAGAGACTCCATGTCGAGGTAGCCAGGCTACAGGCAGAGAGAGAGTACCTAGCGAAGGAGCACTAAGAGGCTATTGGATGACCACATGGTCTATAATATGCATTGGATTCTCTTAGTAGTTCTCGATCACGTGCAACCACATACTACCGTATCTCGATGGATTGTCTCTAGACAGATGTGATCATCAAATCCCAAGGGATGTAACAGTCACATACCACATTAGCATTGCATATATTGATGACATGTACTTGAAACTTTGAGATATATATACGACCATTTGATGGTTGATTATTTATGTTTGTGTTTAATGTTGAATTACAATGTGATTTATCAAATAATATTTGTAATACTATTTAATAAATATCTCCATGATTTAACATTATTTTGAAACATAGATTTTTGGGACCTTATGGAGTACTCTTGCACTTCTAGGGTTTTTCACCTAAAAGGAGAGAGATAGGACCAAAAATACTTATGTATCACTCAAATTAGAATGTATGCAATGTTTTTTAATGTAAATGAACTTAACTAAATGCAATTGACTAATCTGAATGACCAAAAATGAATGCAAAAGTGCAATTACAACTATGTTTGAAAACACATTGTGATATGCAAATAACTATGTAAATGAAGAAATAATGCAAAATAGAAAGTACAGGGATGAATCTGAGTCCACCTAGATGAATTGTGATGATTCTAGAGTGTTTTGAATGCTGATGGAAATTACTAAATTTTTACAATGGGGCTCATTCGCCCAGGGTGTCGAATCAGTCCTCCTGGAGAAAAAGTGTTGTGAGATGGTTTCTGTCTGTCGGATCCAAAATCTAACAAAATTCAGATTTTTAGTCCTAAGGTGGGACTCATTCACCAAAGGTGGAAAATCAGTCCTCTCCCAATTTTTTGGAAAATCAGGAGACAACTCTGCAACACCAAATCTGGAAATGTCTTCTTATTGGGTTGCCAAAGTCAGTTCTGCAAAAAATGGATAAATAACTCTCTCCAAACTTTAATTTGACTCAATTTGAATTGAAGCACCTAGTTGACTTGGAAATCAATCTTCAACACCTAATAACCTATCAAATCTATATACAAAGAGTTGCAAACAAACATGCAATAGGGGGAAAATGATCGAAGATTAGTGAATAGGGGTTTGCCTTGCTCAAACCCCACTTTTGGTAATTAAACCATTGAAAAGATATTGAAATGAAAGAGAAAGATAAACTAATAACATGCAAGTGCTATCAACTTACCTAGCCCTTGATGATGCAAGTCTGAAGTAATGTCAATGGCTACTTCAAAGTGCTTGAATAGTGCTTGAATTGTTGATGTAAAGTGCTTGAATGCTTGAGTGAATAGGTGGATAAGTGAACTTGATGAATTGGGCTTAGAATGAGATGAAAATCACTTCTTTATACAATTCTTGTGCCTTAGTATCCATTCATACCTCATCACAAGCCGACATCAAGTGATTTTGAATAAAATCCCGAAAGGAAACTTAAAATATTTTGAATTTGGGGCCAAGGGGACCTCATTCACCACCCATGGAGAATGGGTTCCACCTAGGACCTAAAAACATGTGTCGGGAAAAATGTTGTATTTAATGTTATTTTTTGGGAGAACATTCAAAAATACACTTAATTACAACTTATGAGGGCATAAAGAGACCAAATAAAGCATGAGAAGGGTGTAAGTAGTGAAAATGCACCTAGAAGAGCGTGAAAGCTTGTTGCAAGAATTTACAACACTTCAAAATAGGACTTGTTGATGAGTAAAATGGTTATTTTTAGGTAAATTACATTAAATAGAGTCTAGAAGAATGTATAAATATCTTACAACACTTCACAACACCTTCACAAGACATCGTTCTTTTATTTTTAGTACCTAAATAAGCATGTTCAAGCCATGTTACAACATAAATTCAAAGCAACATAGTTCCAACACCATGAAACAAGACCTAAAAGTCCATTAAAATGACAAGGGGCCATTTTTCTAGGACACTAATATATGTGATCTAATTAAAACTATTTGAGTTTCTTTTAGATCTAACATTGTGATTAAGTATGTTATGCTAACTTCAATGCACCTATAATCTAATTAAAGAACATTAAATGCATGTAAGGATATAATCTAACAAAAAACACAAGATGATCTAGAATAGCATGAAACCTAAAGTAGCCACCTAAAATTTAATCTAGATAATTACTTTGCTATTCAAGACACACACATATATGTTTGTCAAGAATGAAGCAATGCACGAGCACATAGAATATCATCTACTAACTCTAACACCACTGCTTTATCATTCATACTATGCAATAGGGTTAGGTCCATAATATCAACACATATGTGTAGCATTAATAGGTTTCTTTAGAGGTGTACCATCCATTTTTGTTAACATATATGCTCTAGATCCATAATTTTCATCGATTATATAAGGCCTTAACCAATTAGGGTTGAACTTTCCTTTTTTCATCAGGGAAACATTGGCATTGTGTTGATTCTCACATAACACCAAATCGCCTTTATTAAATGAATGAGGTATGATGTTATCGTTGTAACTACATTGCATTCTTTAAGAATAAGCTTGAAGGCACTCAGGAGCATTAATGTGTTGTTTGTCGAGCATTTCAAGTTGATGCAAACATTGTTCCTTATAAGTATTTTCATCAATAATTCCTTGAAGAGTGATTCTTAATGAATGAATCTCTAACTCTAATGGAATTATGGCCTTGGTTCGATAGACAAGGTTATAAGGGGTATTCCTAATTGATGCCCTAACATTCGTATGATAGGCCCATAACACATATGTTAGTTGTGTGTGCCAATCTTTATTATGTTTGCTTACTATTTTCCTTAAGATTTGCTTGAGGTTTTTATCTTGACCATTAGATTGTCGACAATAGGGTGTTGAAAAGAGATCTTGTATGTTAAACGTTTCCAAGTTCTTCTTCACATCCTTATTCTTAAATGATGTCCCATTGTTTGAAACTAAAGCAGAAGGAAGTCCAAAGCGATAAATAATGTGTTCCACTATGAAACAACATATTACATTGGAATTTTTCGAATGAAGAGGAATTGCTTCCACCCATTTCATGAAATGATCTATTGTATTAATTATAAATGTATGTCCAGTGAAGGAGGGTGTGAAATTTTTTCAATGATATCTAGGTCCCATACCGAGAAAGGACAAATACGAACTTGTGCACAAAGCTCATAAGTAGGAGCATGAATTAACCTACTATTTTCTTGACATTTGTGACATTTCTTAACATATACAAAGAAATATTGTTCCATATTCTACCAATAGTATCCTATATGAACTAACTTTTGAACTAACGATATTCCTCCAAAATTTCCCCCACAAGCACCTGCATGGGCTTCCTCAAGTGCTATGGGGATTTCAGACTATTTAAGGCATCTAAGAAAGAGACAATCAAACTACCTCCGATATAATATATTGGCAAGAATTACATACCTAGACACAATTTTTTGAAGGTGGGCTTTATTGTTCTTAGTTGTTGATTCAAGAAAGGTACCATTTTTTAAATAATCAAATATCAGCATCTACCATTCACTAGAGCTTTCTGCAATGATTTCAAATACTTCATCTGCTTTACAATTGATTGATGGTTTCATAATTGTATGGACAACAAAAGTGAAATCTTTTGAAGGATCTTGAGGAGATATCAGAGAATCCGCACTTTCCATTACATCTGCATGTCGATTATCTTTCTGTGGGATGTTGTCAATGGTAAACGAATCAAACTTTTCTAACAAATTCATTGTAAGATCCTTATATTTTGATAGTTTTTCATGCTGCACTTGGTATGATTTGTTTATTATTTTAATGACTAATTGTGAATCATCAAATATTTTAATGTCTCAGGCTCCTAGAGTTAAAGTAGCATGCAATCCAACAATTAACACTTCATACTCTATGGTATTGTTCATGCATACAAAATTTAACTGATATGATAAGGGAATAAATTTTCCTTTAGGTAGAGCTATTATAACTCCCACGCCAAAGCCTATTCTGCACCTAGATCCATCAAAATATAATTCCCATCTATTTTCATGTTTTTGAATAGACAACACATTCTCATCAGGGAATGCTTCTGTATTAGGTAATGCTAGGGGAGGAGTGTTAGATAATTGTTCAATCAAAGCTTGTCCTTTAATTTATTTTTTTGAAACAAATTTAACGTCAAACTCAGTCAAAAAATTAACCCATTTAAGTAAGCATCCTGATAAATTAGTTTTAGCAAAAATATTTTTTAAAGGATTGAACTTTGTTATCACATGTACTTCTACATTCAGTAAGTAATGTTGGAACTTACTAGTAGCAAATACAAGAGCCAAAAAAAAATTCTCTATCATTGTGTATTGTGTCTCATAATCAATCAAAGTTCAACTAATGTAATAAACAGGATGCTCTTTACCATTTTCATCTTGTTGAGGCAACAATGATGCAAGAGCATTGGCTGATGTTGTTGTGTAAAGGATGAATGGTTTGTTTTGCATAGCAGGTTGTAAAGCAAGTGGATTAGCAACATAATCTTACAAAATCTTGAAATCCTATTTACAATCCCCATTCCAATTAGACTAAACTTCTTTCTTAAGCAGATGTGTAAATGGCAACATTCGATCCACTAAGGATGCTACAAAATGTTAGATAGCTTGAATTATTCCTTGTAAAGTGCGTAATTGAGAAATTTTTATGGGAGGTGGAGTGTTAAATATAGCATCAATTTTATTCATGTCTACCTCAATGCCTCTGTGAGATATGATAAAACCTAAAAAATTTCAACTATCTACACCAAAGACACTTTTTCGGATTTAATCTCATGTTGTTTTTTTGTATTCACTCAAAGATCTTTTGAAGGATATCCACATTATCTTGTCAAGTTAGGGATTTTTCTAAAATATCATCAATAAAATCTTCCAAAATATTACGTATGTAATCATGAAATATAAATGTTATAGCTCGTTGATATGTTGTGCCCACATTTTTCAATCCAAAAGGCATCATGACCAAACAAAATGTTCCCTAAGCTGTTGTAAATTTTGTTTTGTATTGATCTTGAGGGTTAATAAATATTTGATTATATCCAAAAAATCCATCCATTAATGAAAAAAAATCCTTTCCAATAGTCAAGTCTATTATCATATCGATATTAGGAAGGGGAAAGTCATCTTTTAAAGATGCTTTATTTAAATCTTGAAAATATGTACACATCCTAATACGATTGTCTAGTTTTGTGACTGTGACAATGTTTGAGATCCAAGAAGAATAATCTATAGGATGTATAAAACTAGCTTCAAGAAAGCTTCTCAGTCTCAGCCTTAACCAATAAGGTTATCTTAGGATTCATCTTTCGTATATTTTGTCTAATAGGTTTAGCATTTTCTGTGAGAACTATATTGTGTGATACAATCTTAGGATCAATTCTCGGCATATCCAAATAATTCCAAGCAAGAAGTTTAGGAAATTCAAGAAGTAAAGTTGCATGGTCCTCTTGTTCTTCATTGTCAAGGAACTTTCCTATGTTAGTCACTTTTTCATCATTGTTAATATCCATCGATATGTCCATGGTATCTCCTAAAGGAAGTGCATTTTGTTTCAAAAATTTAGGGTTGTATTCTTCATTGTTCTTGTCACTCTTATTACTTTCCTCTTCTCAATATTTTTGCTTGGTACTAATCATAGCACATGTGACCCATTTCTTTTTAGGAGTAAATGGTTTGTCATATACTCCTAGCATTTCGTTCTAGGCTTCATCATCTTTGAAGTATTCTCGTGATGGTTTATAAGTCATATCAAGCAATTCAGGATGCTTCAAGGTGAGATTGATTCTAGGTTTACATGTGATGATGTTGATGTTTAATGAGGGTATTGTGTTTGCTTGTCTTATCTTGCAAGGATAATATCCCAAACCAGTTTTTGTTTCTTGTGTATTAGGTTCTATACGAAAATGGATTTCTTGTTCTTTCTTTCCATGTCCTTTTCCACTATAACCAAATTTTTTCATGAACTCATAGCATTTTCCATAATTTATTTCCATTTCTTATGCATTTGGTGGTTGTTGATAATCTATCTCATCAAAGTTTGTCCTATAGGACTCCTAGGACATTGTTGAATGATTGTTGGAGAAAGGTGATATTCCACACCATTTTCCACCAAATCACAAGGTAGATCCAAAAGAAGTAAGGAGAGAGATGTCAAAAATTTGGAGGAAAAAGGAAGAACCTAAGAACAAAATGAATCAAATAACTTTGTATCTACATCCCATGCAAATACCTCTTCTAAGAACTAAACCCATTAATGGTTTTAGGGGGGAGAATCACAAAAAAATCTAACAAACCCCCAATATATGTGGTGTCATGTGATGACACATGGATATGTGATTTGAATCTCTATTTTGAAGGTATTGCAAAAAATTCTGGTAGAAAATATGCAAATTAGGAAATTTGTGGAGCAGTTCTTGGCTTTTAGTGTTTCTCATAAAGTTATTGGAAACTTAAAGGAAATAAATGAAAAATTATGGCATATCAGTTGAATTCAAGAAAAGCACCATAAATTGGAGGAAAAGGAAGATTGTGGAAATTAATCTCTTATAAAAAAGGATTCGTTATCCGAAAATTAATCTGGCACCTTCGGCTAAAGGCAAGCCATTGATAGAGTAAAGTGCTAATGATGATGTCATTACCTTTTGTGATGAAATCTTAAAGGTGACAAGTTATATAAGGAAGTTGAGTGGTCATTCTCTTTCACTTCAAATTGAACGAGCTAAGGAGAAAAGTGCAACTGAGAAATAAGGAGTTAGGGTTATTGGC
Source organism: Sequoia sempervirens (assembly GCA_007258455.2). NCBI lineage: Eukaryota > Viridiplantae > Streptophyta > Pinopsida > Cupressales > Cupressaceae > Sequoia > Sequoia sempervirens. The sequence continues at coordinate 197,251,965 of VDFB02000003.1, forward strand.
AAACAAAAGTACAAAAAAAAAAGCTGAATCAATGGAGTCAAACGAAATGGTGGTATTTGATTCACATAGTGACGAATTGTAGAAATTAAGTAAGTTATAGATTGATGAATTTTACTATGAAAAGATTCAAAATCTTGAGAGCTCACATTTAGTTAAGAAAATTCAAAGGATCAAGAGTTTGGGGCACAAGGGTTTAGAAATTTGGAGTGAATTTCCATACTTTTTGTATGTAGACACTTTTTGGTTTGTCCTAAGAAGAATTCAAGGTGATCAGATGATCTTCAACAAACCCTACAAGATTACAAAGGAAGCAATTGCAGCAATTATAGGATTATGCAATTTTGGACCCGTACCAGTAAAGAATTCAGTAAAGAACAAAGAAGTTGAATCCCTAATGGGAATGACAAAAGACCAAAGGGAACTTCTAATTCATACAATAATCGACCCTATGATAAGGTATGTGGCATATGGTATTTCATATAAGATTTATTTCAGAAATGGGGAAGGATCTACGTTGGTGATTGTTGTTTATGTTGCACATCAAATGGTTGAAAAGAATTTGGATTTCAACTTGTATGAGTTATTAAGGAATTAACTAATGGAGAACATTACTATGACAAAAAATGACAATTACCCTTTTTGTTTTGCATCCCTTGTTATATTTTGATGTATTTTATAAAAGTCGCTACCATTGAAAGAGAATGTTGTGTTGAAGTCAATTGTACTGATTGGGAAGTAGGTTTATCAGTATCTGAAATGTTTAGTAGAGAAGGAAAATATTTGTAAAGAATCCTTTGCAAAAAAAATAAATGCATGGAGTTCTAGTATGGTTTCTAGTTCGGTTGGGATGTCTGAGGCAAGATTCTCCTTTGGGAAGAGGAAGACAAGAAGGATCATTTTATGTCCCCCTCTGGAAATAAATAAGCTAAAGATAGAGGAGAAGAAAGAAGAAAAGGAAGAAAAAATTATAGAAGCGTTTGATCTGGCATCAACAGATGATGATGAAGAATTTACTAAAGAGAAGGTGTTGAAGATTGTTGAGCAATCTAATGGTCTCAAGAAGATATGGGATGTTTGGTTCTCATGAACAACATATGAACAAGATGAGATTACAAACGCCTTGGTTGTTTATATAATTTATAATGATTTGTTTATCTAAGTGAGTTGAATTTTTTTTCCTAGAAGTATTGACTGAGCAGATTGAAGATAGACTAAAGGTACTGTCACCTAGGGAAATAGAAGAAAAAGATGAAATTCAATTGGCTATGGAAGAAAATGCAGAAATGCATAGAAGCGATTGACTAAGAGCGTAAATGAATTAAATTTATGTGTCAAAAGTGTAAAAAATGTGTATAGGTATTGTCTTCAGTGGCCTACTACTATTGGAAACTACAAAGAAAATATTGATGCTATTGAGCTTGAGCTGGATTCTATTGGAAAGACATATAATATCCTTAATGATAAGGATGGATCGTAGGAGAAAAGGACCAATTCCTTAGAGTCTAATCTTGCAATCATTGTGGTATAGAGGGATGGTATTGTGAAGAATTTTTGGAAAGTTAAAGAAATAATTGAGCTGAGATTGGAATAGCTTTCCGATCTCTTGGTGGAAGCTAAGAAAAAGGAATAGAATATCACTATCCCAAATACTCTTCTAGAAAAAATTGATTATATAGTAAAGAACAAAAATATTTTTTTAAATATCAAGTTGGCAGTGGATTCCTAGAAGACATTTCTTCCAAAATTTAAAAAGTACAAGGATACATTTTAGGGGAAGAAGGATTGAGGTAAAGAACTAGTTTTGATATCTTTTTGAAGACTATTTTTGCAAAAAAAATTTGTGTAAGGGGGAGAAAAATCCTTTTTTCTTTGCCATTGATGTTAAACGGGGAGAGAAAGCATGTGAAAAGAATGAAAATCATTACATCTCATCAATGGAATTGCAAATTTCATTATTGTTGGCTTTTCACATCTTGTGTTTCCATCAATGACAAAGGGAGAGATTGTTGGAAATTGGATTGCATCAAATGGTTGTCATTAACATGTCAACAATTTTCATTGATGTCAACACAATACTGAATGTATGAGATAGTTATCAGAAGCTATTCTCTATCCAAGATATTATTTATCTATGATATGGTGTGTTTTTTTTGGGTCCAGATTCTATCGCAAGATAAGCTATGAATCCGATATCTTAACTATGTCATTATGATTCACTCAGACATCTATATTTAGAATCTTGAGAATTTTTTTGTTGGGAGGAGTAGATTATCAATTACAAAGTTTCTTGGGTCTTGGCCAACCTAACACATGTTATGATTTAAGAAGATTAAATTTACCTTGGGGATGTTTTGTATGGAGCTTAGTCGACTTGGTATAATACACTAGATGGATAAAAGTTTTAAATCATATATGGTGTCAACAAAGGAAGTTTTGATTATTTTGTGTTCATCTAATTAGGATGACCTAATTGATGATTAAGATATACTTGTATATATGTAAGATATTTTGAGGAATGGAATGAGCAGGACACACATGAGTAGTGAATGTGAAATGAGAAGTAAAGTGTGAGTGCAAAAAGAATTAAGAGATGTGTGAAGATCTAATCATAAATACTTTATCTATTGTAGATCAATGTAGTTTTGTTAAATGACTACTATGTGAGTTAGTTCTTCATATTATGACCTTCATTGGAATTGAACCCTGCACATCGAAGGTGTATCCCATCACTTCAATCCTTTTGTAGTGAGCTACTATTATTGTATCTTGGTGGTTAGCCATCTTTTGTATCTGGGTTGTAGCCCTATTGGATAGTGAGTCCTTGCTCTGGATAGTGAGTCCTTATTTCAGGCAGTGAGCCTTGTTTCAAGAAGTGAGCCTTTTGTAATCGGTTTTGATATTCTCTATATTGTGTGTTAATCCTCACCCTGGTTTTTCCTATATTGGATTTTCCACATAAATCTGTTGTTATTGTGTTTATGTGTTGGATTTGAGTTTTTATATTGGCATCTGATAATTAATCATTTAGGTAGTTCTAAGTATTAGTTCTAGTGATTGAATTAAAGGTGAAAATCTGGGTATGTGCAGGATCATGGTGCACCAAAAAGTGGCAATATTTGTAGGGTATGTGGTTGACAACTTTTTTTTCACCCAAAATTAATGAGGAAATGAAAAGAGGGTTTTTAGAGGATTCTCAGATTTAAAATATAAATTATGATTTAATTTGAATTTAATAAATAATTATTATTCATTTTTTTCTATTAAATTACAACTAAAGTCCCTTATCGATAGGTACAGTTAAGAAAAACATCTATAGCTTTCACATAGTATCACACTTTTTGAATCCAAAACATGCGTCACATTCTATGCTTCACATTCTATAGGATTAAAAAAAGAAAAAATGAATTTCATGAAGTTTTGACCAAGTTAAGGTGGTCAGACATACGAGTTTTTATATTTTTTAAAATTTGTAATAAAAAAATCATAATTAATTATTTACTTGGAAAAAAATTACAAAAAAATATGCATCACATCCAGAAATGAGTCCTCTACTTATATATAAAATCTTATTAAAAAATATTATCATTTTATTATGGTTAGGGTGGTCAGACAGACACCTACTTCTTATTTTTTCCCTAAAATTTAAGTACTACTGCATTGGAAATTTCAAATTTTCACCAAATAGATTTTATTTATTTTTAAATAAACCTAGTATTTTAGAAACTACATTCAATTTTCTACAAATTCTATTCTTACATATTTTTGAAATAATATAGATAACTTATGCAAATATTTATGTCAAGTTGCCTAACACTGATTTTTCTAAATTTTTTGCCACTTAAGGGCCTATTTTTTGCACGATGATCCTTCACATACCCATCTATGACAATTGATTCACCATCCCCATCTCAATTGTCCTATTCAATAGAAATAGGTCCCTCTAAGTTTCATATTCCAAGTGGTGAAACCCTATTCCCTTTGGTTCATATTTATTTAATTAGACTATATTTACATTAAAATCAATTCATTTATTTATTTAGCATATTATGACCTAACTTTTTGGGTCCTGATCTAGATTTTACCCCTTTCTAAGCATTTTTTAAAATGGTCCCATAACTAATACCTAATTTAACTCATATTCCACTTCTATTTTATGAGTCCCATGTGGCCCAAAATCAAATTTAATTCAAATTTTTGGTGGTATTTTATTCTCCTAGATCTTATGTCAGCTTGTAGTGTTGTAATTTCAAGGAATTTGGCATAGTTAAGTATAAATAAAAGGTTCTTTCACTCACTTTCACCTAAGCATTCACGATATGACCCCAAGCTTTCAAGTATACAAGTATTATAGAAAATTTGTGATCAAGGGAGAATTCAAGAGGTTACAAGATAATTTAAGAGTCTTCAAGAGTATATTATCAATACTTTTGGAGCATTCTTCAAGCATCATGTCAAAGTCATCATGCATCATGTTTATTTTTGAGCTAACATTTGTGATGTAGGGTTTCATGATTCAAGTTAGCATTCAATTCAAGATTCATCATAGTCAAGAAAGGTTCAAGATCTACATCCATTGGAACCGCTTCTTACATGTTTTTAGTACTTTATTGCAAGGGTTTGGTGAGTTGCAACATTTCTTATTTGTTCATTCATCATTCATTTATCTTATTTGATTTCATTTCAAGGTTTGATTACCAAAACAGAGTTTGACCAAGGAAAAACCCCTTCTACTAACAAAAAAACATTTTCCCTCTCTTTAGTGTGTGATTTTCATATCTAGGTTGAAGAAATATTTAAGAGCAAGCTTGGAAAAAGTTGCGAAGTGTTCAAATTTGTAAAATTTGGCACCTTGCACTGAAGATCCTTGGAGAATCTCTATAGGTTGCAAATCAGAGATTCAAATATGGAAATCAACTGGGAAGGAAAAAGTAGACATAGAAGAGCAGGATCGGACTTTGAAGTTCCAAAAAACCTTAATTGGACTGATATGCTAGGGTATGTGCAGGATCATCATGGAAAAGACATGCCCTTCAGTGGCAAAAAATTCAGAAAAATCAGAGTTAGGCAACTTGATGTAAAAATTTGAATAAGTTATCTATATTATTTCAAAAATATGTAAAAATAGAATTTGTAAAGTGAAGTGGTTTCTAAACTACTGGGTTTATTTTGAAAAATTCTATTTAATTGAAATTTCAATGTAGTAGTACTTAAATTTACAGTGAAAAAAATAAGAAGTAGGTGTCTATCACATTCACCTAACCACAATCGTGATAACAATTTTTATTATAATATTTTAAATATAAATTATAGAGAACTCATGTCAGATGTAGTGCATATTTTTTAGCCAAATTTTTCGAGTAAATAATTAATTTATGATTTTTTATTGTAGCTTTAAAAAATATAAAAAATTTGTATGTATGACCACCTTAACTTGAGGTCAAACTTCATGAAATTAAATTTTACTTTATTTTTTTTAATCTTATAGTAAGAGAGAAACATAGAGATGGTATATGTTTTAGATTCAAAAAATGTGATATTCTTTGAAAGCTACAAATGTTTTTCAATCAGCCTATCAATCAGGACTTTAGTCATCATTCAAATAGAAAATGAGTAATAATTATTTATTAAATCTAAAGTAAATCATAAATTATATTAGTGGAAAGATGAGAATCTCCTTTAAAAACCCTTTTCATTTCATCAATTTTGGGTTAAAAAAAGTTGTCAACCACATACCCTACACATACCCATCATAACACCACTTTTTGGCCTATCATGATCCTGCACAAACCCACTAGTTCTAGTGTGTGAGTTCCAGTATAGGTCAATTTCCCTATTTCTACAATTTCAGACACCCTTTTGCTAGATTTCAGTTCTGCCTAGAAACCCTGATTTGGGACTAAATCGCCCAGAATAATGTACGAGTCCTGGAACATAAGTTAAAATTAGTGTTTTCAACATTTTAGAGCTTATTCTAGTCATCTTCATTTTTCCAAGTGAACACATTTCATCTTTCAACTTTTTGTTCTAGTTTACATGCATTTCTAGCTCATCTATTCAAGTTTCATGCATCATTAGATTTAAACATTATAATTTGCATTTCATTAGTCTTTCCAAGCCCTAGCTTGGTAGTGAACCCCTAATTAGTTTATAATCAAACCATAGGATAGCCCTATAGCAAGATCTCTTGCCCCCTTTTCCTACTTTAGATCAAGCTCTTTAGGGTTTTCCTTGAATGAGAGAGAGTGAAGATTGTTGGTTTCTATCTCCCAAGCATACAACAACAACCACTCAATTTTATTTTTTCCATTTTGGTGAACCTGCATTTAGAACATAATAATTATGATTTGGAGTGCATCATCATCCTACATCTTTCTTGCCTTAACATTGCACTAGGATTTGCATTAGCTAATTGGCATTCTAGGGTTTCTAAATATTGCATTAGTGAAAGTGCATATAGATCGTATCTTTTGCATCTTACATCATTGAAAATCATTTGAAATCTGCATTTGTACTTAGGTTATAGATCATACAAACCAGAAGACATAAAATCCCTTAAAAATTTCTAAAAATTATGAAAAAATCCCTTAGTGGGACTCATACGCCCCTTTGGGTGATTTAGTCCCAGTGCAGATTTTGAACTGCATTTTCCAGAATTTAAAACTCTATTTATGTGCTCTTCTTTGTTGTGGTTAAATTTTTGGTTTAGTTTACAAATTTTATGTTATATTCATTTCATTATACTTATCTTAAATTTCATTTGCATTCATCTTGCATTTAGTATCCCTTCTATGAGATTTTCTACTTGGTGTCCTATTGCTATTACTATAGTGAGGTGAAGTTCCAGACTCATGTCATCCTACGATAGTATAATCATCGTGGATCTTGGGATTCCTAATTCTCTTTTTGATATTGTTGATAATCGACCTTCCATGACTCATGATTTGTATACTTCCCTTCAAATCCCATCAGATGACCTAAGAAAACTAGATGAAACATTCAAAAACTTACAAGCCCATATCCTTAGTGAATGTATGGACATTAGCTTGGTTCCCATTATACAAAATCTAAGGAAATTTCTTCAAATTGGAAATCAATCACAAATGATGTACATAGCCTTAGTCACTTATTTAATAAGTATTGGAATATGGGAAACAACAAAGCTACTGAAACTACAAAGATTGATGTGATGAACATTAACATGTATGATGAGAACATAGATACAATTCAAAAAAGTTCTATGGATATTTATCAACAAGAAAAAAATCATATTGATGGTTTGGTTGCATTGGTTGAAACTCAACATCGTAAGGGTCAAACTAGAAGGCCTCTTGAGATTACTTTCTCCTCACAATATATACTTAAACATGCACCCGATTGTCCTCTTTACATAGAAAATTCATTTATGATAAGCCCACTAATGGGATATTAATAGATCTCGTCTGTGGAGAGAATGTGATCACCAAAGTATTCTTACTTCTACATGATCTCTACCAAGAAATATATGATAAACTGAAAGAATGGATCAAGACGCATAATGGTTTCACTTGCACTATGATAGGATCAATCACCCTCCCTTTACAGATAGGACCAAAATAATTAAATGTCTCATTCTCCATCATCCCATAATCAGACCGATTTCATGTGAAGCAAGGCTACCTATGGCTTCACTCCATGATGGTCATCCCTTCAGTTGTGCATAAATGCTTAAAGTTTCCCTTTTACAATGAGATTTTTACTGTGCATCAGAGTGGCTTTAACCCCTTGTCTAACCATGGAAAATTTTCATTAGATTACTTTGGGCCCAAGCCTATGGAACCTACTAGGGCCTGAGAGGACTTATTTTTCATAACCTATCAAAACTTCAAGGAAAATAAAATAGTAGAATTATCCCTTCAAAACATGCATCAACCTACAACTGAGCCTATCATCCTTGACGAAACCATGATTGAACCTAAAGACACAAAAAAACTCAAGATCAACATATAGCAACTCCCCCTACGACATCTTACAAAATACCAAGAGACAATGATACTAATCCTTCTGTACCTCCTAGAATAAAACAAGTCTACAAGATTAAAGAGAAAGTGGTTGAACAACTTCATGTGGTTTCTTCCGTTCCTCCCATGAGGGAAGAAAATAAACCTATGGTTGATCAACCTGCTCCTACAAAAACGCAACTTGAAAACTAAACTAAAAGAAACATAGGTTCTAGAGAGCATAGGCGTAGATGTCATGCACTTGCTTGAAGGTTACATGAAGAAATGAAAGAAAATAAAAATCCAAACTTGATTGAAGCATTACATGATGACCCTATACCCTTTCTGCAACATAAAAATGAACCTTATATGGACATTATCCTTCGACCTCCTGTTGTGATAAACTTGGATGACAATGATGATATTGCTAAAATTGACGAGGAAGTGCATAATGAATTAAATAAATTGTTCTCTTCTATGAGCTTAAATGATGATTCTCCTAGGAAGAGTGTTGAACGTGGTAATGATCCTAGTTTGACACTTTCTATTGTCCCTTTGGATAGTCATCCACCTTTGTTATATGATGAACATGATTGGGATGCAGACGACCTACTTTAGGTTGACTCACATGTGCCTTAGTAGTATTTTGCATTATTTCTTTTTTATTTTTCTTTATGTGATTTCATGTGCATAATGTGATCCCCCATGATGTTTTGTTTGATGTATCTCTCTCTCTCTTAATGAAATTCCTCTATATGTACCCTCATTCTCCTCTATGTTGTAAATCTTTTAAGCTTTTTTTTTTATCTCTTTTCATTTGTCTTGTGTTTTCATTTCGGGGATGATGCAAGGCATTGAGACATTCGTGCATCTTCCATGTTGACCCCAAAGCTTTCTTTTCTTTATCCTTTATTTTTCTTGTGGGAATGACACAAGGCATTGAGGCATTCATATCTCTTCCATGTAGACTCAAAAAAAATTTATTTGTGTTCGCTCTCTTTCTGTCATTCTTCGAGTTCTATGAGTATTTGGGGAATGATGACAATTTTGAGCTCTCTAAAAATATTGTAGCAAGAACATACTAACCCCAAATCCATAGATCCCTTATGTTCTTGGAGTTTCATTTCGGGGGAAACCCCTTCTTGTTCATGATGTAGCTTTATTTGGAAACATATGACTTGGCATAGGGCTTTCTAAATAAGCTCTTGTGTCCTCTTTATTGTTACCATTTATCATTTTCTACTTTAAAGTAATTTCTCATAGTATGGTCTTTAGTAATTTTTTTAAAGTGGGGGCATATGGTGTCATTATTCTTTCACATTTCATGTTTCATTGTGTAGTCTACTTACTTCATGTGATGCATTTTTTTTCTTTGTGGTGACATTAGGTGTGATTTCCCTCAAGAGTGTGATCTCTCTTAGCATATTATGTTACTCTTAGTGGCTTGATGTGGCACATTGCATCCCCTCAGTTTTGAATCTTCTATTCTTTGATTGGTCCTCTCTTGGAGACATTAGGCACAATGTCCCCTAAGTTAAAGACCTCACATGAATTAAACAAGGATCCTTTGAACATTTCCTATTTTGAATTTATAAAATTTTGGTTATATGGCCACCTTATGTAACTCATCTTGCATGCCTGTGGAGTCATCTTTTTTGTTCATGAGTTCCAAGCATACCAACCTTTGCTTGCCTCATGAAGCTTGAAGTACATTCTATGTTCATGAGCTTCAAGCATACAAATTTTTTATTGTCTTGTGAAGATCATTTGTTGCGTGGCGCCTTATCAAAGTTATCAAGAGGTATAACTTGTTATTGTTTGACAGGAAGCCCAACTAAGGTATGGCATTCCCATAGCCACTCATGTGTGAGTGTGAGTTCATACTGGCCATGTGTGTATGTCTCTCACCTCTTTCGGATACTCACCTAGTGGAAAACTTGAAGTTTCATTGCCTTAGAGTGAGCATGCATTTTTGGAAAAATAACTTAGATCTAATCCACATCGCGATGGACAAATGGTTGAAGCTTGATCCACCTCTTCTTTTGCTTTTGCTTTTTTTTTTCTATTTGTCTTTGGTAGTGTATGCTTATGTCCTGATGGTGCTCTTTATATAATTTTCATGTGTTTTCTTTTGTGCCTATGTTGGTTTGTCATGGGATCTTGATCCTGGGGGCTTGATAACCCATCTTGATTGTTTTCATCATATCTTACTAGCATTGGTGCATTTTAACATCGCTCGATGTGTGTTGGTTTACTTTAGTGTGAGTTTGAAACAAGTTCATCCTCTCACTAAAGTGGGCTAAATGTAGTGTCAAAAAATATCATTCGAGACATTTTCACACTTGTTTAGGTCCTCCTTATTAAATCAAGATTAAATGTTGCCTTGATTTAGTGTTGTAATGTGTTTGATGAATTCACAATAGGTCTTGGGCCCTTGTAAACTAATGTACTTAAATTGTACCTTGCTAAGGTGTTGTAAATTGTTCTAACACACTTTCACACTTTTCTAAGGTTTTATTAATTAATTGAGCTTAATGAACCCTTTTTGAACAAAATTTACATTAATGATGCCTTGTTTAGTGTGTTGTAAAGTCTTGTAATACACTTTCACACTTTTCTAGGGTTTTATTAAATAATTGGGCTTCTTAATGATTTATTTGACCTTATTTTGCATCCAAAAACCTTAATTAATGCATATTTTTGAGGATAATCCTGACATATATCAATGTCCAATCATAATTCAAGTGTTTTTAGGTTGTCTAGCCTAAATTTAGTGATCTGGGACTCATACACCACATTGGGTGTATGAGTCCCATGTAGATTTTTGGGTCTCGATCTTGATTTTACACCTTTCTAAGCATTTTTGTAAATGTCCCATAATTAATGCCTAATGGGACTCATATGCCACTTCTCGTGTAAAAGCCCCATGTGGCCCAAAATCAAATTTAACTCAAATTCTTGGTAGGATTTTATTCTCCTAGATCTAATGTTGGCTTGTACTGTTGTAATTTTTAGGAACTTGGCATAATTAAGTATAAATACAAGGTTCTTTCACTCATTTTCACCTAACAATTCATGATATGACCCCCAACTTTCAAGTATTCATGCGTTGTGGAAAATTTGTGATCAAGGAAGAATTCAAGAGTTTACAAGAGCATTTAGGAGTCTTCAAGGATAGATTATCAAGCATTTTAGAGCATTCTTCAAGCATCAAGCATCATGTTTGTTTTTGAGATAACATAATTTGTGATGTAGGGTTTCATGATTCAAGCTAGCATTTAATTGAAGATCCATCATATTCAAGCAAGATTCAAGATCTACATCCATTGGAGCCACTTCTTACCTTTTTACTGCACTTTCTTGCAAGGGTTTGGTGAGTTGCAACATTGCTTATTTGTTCATTCATCATTCCTTTATCTTATTTGATATCATTTCAAGGTTTGATTACCAAAACGGGGTTTGACCAAGGAAAACCCCTTTTCACTAACAAAACAATATTTTTCCCTCTTTAGTGTGTGATTTGTAGATCTAGGTTGAATACATATTGAAGAGAAAGCTTGAAGAAAGTTTTCAATTTTTCAAACTTGTCAAAGTTGTCACCTTGTATTGAAGATCCTTAGAGAATCTCTATAGGGTGCAAATCAGATATTTAGATCTAGAAATAAACTGGGAAGGATAGAGCAAACATAGAAGAGGAGGATCAAAATTGGAAGTTCCAGAAAACCCTAACTGGACTAATATGCCAATTTTGGCATATGAGTCCTAGTATAGGTCAATTTCCCAATTTCTACAATTTCAGACACCCTTTTTCCAAATTTTAGTTCCTCCTTGAAACCTTGATCGAGGACTGAATCACCTAGACTAGCATATGAGTCCCAACAGGAAATAAAATCAATGTTTTCAAAATTTCAAAGCTTATTCTAGTCATCTTTAGGTTTCCAGGTGCACACCTTTCATCTTTCAACCTTTTTTTATTTATTTACATGCATTTCTAGGTCATCTATTCATTCCATGCATCATTAGATTTAAACATTACAACTTGCATCTCATTAGTCTTTCCAAGCCACTTGGTGGTGAACCCCTCATTATTTTATAATTAGAGCCTAGGATAGCTCTATAGCAAGATCTCTTCCCCACTTTGCCTACTTTGTATTGAGATCTCTAGGGTTTTCCTTGAATGAGAGAGAGTGAAGATTGTTGGTTTCTATCTCCCAAGCATACAACAACAAACACTCAATTTTCTTCCTTTCAATAGGTATATATAACTACTATCATACTAAGACACTTTAAATATGATCTTGAACCAAAGCTTTTTATGAGGTGTGAAATGCTGTCTCTTTTGCTCAATTAGGGTCTTTCACCTAAAGGAAAGAGATAGATCCCACACCAAAAATATAGGTGATTCACTCAAACTAGGGAATGCATAATGAAATTAAGACTAAATGCAATGATCTAGATGCAATAAAATATTAAAATGGATTGATTATTAAGTGAAAACTATTGAAATGCATGTTGTTTGAAAACACATTGTGTAATGCAAAAACACCTAGAAATGAATGCAAAACTAAAGAAGAAATGGATGAAAAAGAAAGTGTGCAGCTAAGATATCAAACGAGGCTTGAAATTACATTTAAAATATTGTTGATGCTAGAAATTTAGCCTATTGGGACTCATTCACTATTCTAGGTGAATTAATCCTAGTTCTCTGAAACTAACTCAAAACCCGTTTCAGACAAAAGGGTATCCAAAAATGTAGAAAACCTTGTTCAGGCCAAGAAATGGGACTCATTAACCACTGATGGAAAATGAGTCCACTTTTGAATTTTTGAAGATCCAAAAGAGGAAATAGGAGCTCTCATTCTACACTTTGGCTTTCTATGGGTGTTCACTTTTGAAACTCCGATTTCTGAACTTGAAGGTAAGTTTTTGTTGATATTTTGACTTTTTAAATGAAGAGAAGACTTAAAAAACTTTGCAACTTGATTCTTAATATCTTCCAAGCCTCCAAGATGCCTAAATCTGCAAACACACAAGATAAGATAGAGAAATGGTGAATGTTAGGGCATGGGGGTTTGCCTTGGTCAAAACCCTTTTAGGTAATTAAACCAAAATAGAGAAAGAATGTAATGAAGCATGCAACAATGGATTCAATACCCTGCCATGATGTTTGATCTTGAATTTTTGCAACAAAACATGAAGAATCTACCCTTGAATGTTTGAAAATTGCTATCTTAATGACTTGAAATGATGAAACCCTAACTTACTTGACTTGAGATTGAAGAATGATGGATGAATAATGAAGAATGGTTATGATTTAGGGTTTTGAGACCTGATTTTGTAGGAAATCCACCTTATTTTTCTATTAATTGGATCCTTAAGGATGAAATGTAAAAATAATAAACTTAAATTTTAGTTTTTCCTACTAAAAGGTTAAAATTGGCCCAAATGGGACTCATTCAACACCCATGGTGAATGGGTCCCACCTAGATGGGACTGATTCACCATGGATGGTGAATGGGTCCCATAGGGGCCATTTTTATAGCTAAGATGCTAGGAAATAAGGAAAGAAGGATTTTATGATGACTTTGTTAGTTATTTGATCAATTTAAGCCTCATGATGCACAATATGGGTTAATAGGGTCCTATTATTAATGATGTAAAAGTCAATTATGGATTGGGACACAAAATTCAATGTGAAAGTGTGATTACATAAACTTTACAACATTAAAATGAGGTCCATATAGCCTACAAAGGCACAATATCCAATGTGAATATGTGGGACACATTACAACACAAGATTAACATTAAGTTTATTTTACAAGACTTTTAGATTGATGTGGTAATGTATTTAAATACATTTTATAATGTTGAATGGGTCCATTAAGTCTAGAAAAGTGTTCCTTTACAACACCTTTACAACACATCGTTAAATGCATTTGCAAGACCTAGTGTGGATGTGAAAAACACCTCACAACACCAAATCAGGGCCTTATTAATTCCAATTTATCATCAATTAATCCCAAATCAAGCAAGTTTCCTTTTTTCTATGGTATAGATCTTCCAAGTGTACTTTGGTTTTATGTTGTTGTTTATCTAATCTTATTGGAGACTCAATCAAAATCATGCTCATTTAGTCAAAATGTAGAAAATTATGACTGTTTACAAACCTAAGTTATTTATATTTAATTTAATGAGATGTGATTGTTGTGTTACACCAATTAAATTAAAAAAATTATATTTTTTAAAAATATATTGAAGATTTTTTTTTTATTAAATCTTCTAGCAAGTGTATGCAAATAAAGTCCCTCACTTCAAGGGAACGGTAGTTTTTGGTTTAAATTTTTGCTAATAGAAATTTAAAAAAAAAAAAAAAAATCTTAGTTTTGATTAAAAAATGTATACTTTGACCCAATTTTCCTTTTCCTATTATATGCCACTTGGCATAGATGTCATATATGTACAAAGTTTGGACTTGTTTTGTGTCTTTTAGTGTACAAAATGACCTCAAACAAAAAATTGGTACTCTATTATGCCATATTCTCTCTTTCATTACATTTCTAACCTAATTCTTAAGATTTTTCCCTTCCTAGAATAGATCACACCTATAAAATCATCCCTTAAATTAGGTTGAAATTGTCATCTCACCCTTTCAACTAAAGTATGGGAGTAATTTAGTTCCTAGTTTCAAAATTTGAAATGCTTATTTTGCAAGTCCAACAATCCTTAGAAATGACAAATTTTCATTAATGTGGGTGTCAAAAGTTTAAAATTACAAGTTTATGATTGTTTATTTAAAGACATCATCTTAGGACAGTTTCAATAATCACAAGATCACAAAGAAATTGAATTTCAATAGCAGCTAAAGTTTAATCTCAATTGGAATTATACACATCAATCAACAAATAATTGGCTATTAAACTTCATAGCTTATCTCTATTTAAATATTCATTATAAAAAGATCACTAAAAATTCAACAATCAATCATAGTTTGCATCATACTCAACTGGCATTATAATTATCTTGCATTAGCATCAATTTTCTTTAAAAAATAATAAATTGACATTGAAATCTCTCTTTTATCCCTTTTTAATATTATCAAACTAATTTAAGAGCTTGACTATCATCAAGGACATTTCATGCTTCTCAATGTAAATAACAAATATCCAATAGTTATATTTAACATCATATTATCTCACATATATACACATCAAGTGAACATTTTCTATAAGTATGAAAATACATAATAATGAATGAACTCATAGAATGGATAGGTGACCAAAAACCAAATTGTAAATGTGATCCTATCCTAAACCCTGAAAAGTTCTACATTCATTAATATAACTCTCTATCATAATGTCTTAGTAGGTAAAGCCAACATCAACCCAATTTACACATAATTTATAATCCTATCTCAATAATTTCAACAATTCAGTCTAAAATTACTTAATTAGCCGATAGGCTATTTGTGTCAACTTTGCTCAGAATTTTCGTCAGTCTCGATGTTTTTTAGGCTTTCAGCAATCGAGAAAAAAGTGGCGGGTAGGTTATAACTTCAGTTGGAATTTTTGTCAGCCTCCCAGAGTTTTGGCCTTCCGATGGCCTTGAAAAAGGTGGCAAAAGCGGTTGTTGGTTGCTTTGGGAATAGGGTGGCATTTTTCGGGCCATGTGGATAGAGAAGGTTGTGGAAATTAAATGCTAGTTTTACAGCAACATTAATTATTGTATGCTTTGCGTGTACTGGGGATCATTGTAGTAACAACTATCATTTAATGCTTCGGTGAACAAAACAAATGTTTGAGAAATTTTCAATAAGGCATTGTTTGCTATCATTCTATTACTATACCTGATATGAGAGCCATAAGAAATGAGGGTAAGCTTTTGTGAGGGTGCAAGTTGGATTAAGCTAAGTTGTGTAGCTTCTGCGAAGGTTGGTGGAGATTATTTTGTGTTTTTTGCAAGGGTGGATGATTGGAAATGCAAAAGAAAAGTGTCATCTATGATAATATTTTTCCTATTTTTGTGGACAAAAGTTGGCGAGAAGATGTGTATTTGAAGCAAGTGGGAAGAGGTGCATGTGGAAGAAACCCTTGGCGATATTGTTTGATTTGTGGTTGGTGGTTATATTGCTTTATTTTCCATAAGGTACTGTTGATTGTTTCAAATACCTTGTCTGATTTATGGTTCACGTTTTGTGTGCATGGTTTTGCATGGATTTGATACTGTGATATTTTGTGGGTTTGTGTTTATGGTTTCTGTTATTTGCATATGTTTGCAGGCTTGGAGAAACAAGGAAGCCTAGAGAAAGTTGGTGGAAAGAGGTTTGTTTGAAACAACCAACAAGAGGTGCATATGCAAAAAACCATTTGCCTTATTGTTTCATTAGATTTTCAATAAGGTATTGTTGATTGCTTCTAATTTTGATAAGGGGTTGTTGAGAAAATACTATATTGTTTGTGAAAATGAGTATTGTTTGGTTTAAGGTTTGTGTTTTGTGTTTATGGTTTTGCATGCGTTCCTATCTGTCATTTTTTGTGTTTTGCGAGTTTCTTTGTCTGGGTCGGTCTTTAAACCAATATTGTTTGGTTTATGGCTTATGGTTTGTGGTTATGGTTGCAATGGAATAAAATAGTCAATCACATCCGCTTTGTGTTAGCTTCCATTGGGCGTTGTCGATTATAGTTGTGTTGCTTAAGCTATATTGTTTCATTTTGGAGGTGTTGTTGAAAAGGCTGTATTATTTCAATTTTCAAGGAGGTTGTGTTGAGAAAGGAGTGTTTTTTGTATGGGTTTGTTACAGTCAATTTTTGTAGGGTTTGTGTTTATTGTTTGGGTTTTGTGGGTATGTTTGCAATAGAATAAAATTGTAGAGGTTATGGAGTTTTTTTCGATTGTTATTGTATAGCTCGGGCTATATTGTGGCTTTCTACATGTGGATGGTTGTTGAAAGTAATGTTGTTTGATTTATGGCTTTCATTTTTTGGTTATGGTTTGAACAGAATAAAATAATTAATGCTGTTGATTCTATGTTTGGTTACATTAGGTATTATTGATTATTGTTCTCTTCCTTAGGCTATATTGGGTATATTTTAATATCAATATATATGTATGTAAGATTTAAATTGTTAAGCTTATGGAGTTTTGGTCGATTCTTATTGTATAGCTTGGGCTATATTGTGGCTTTCTGCATGTGGGTGGCTATTGAAAGTAATGTTGTTTGATTTATGGCTTCCATTTTCTAGTTATGGTTGGAACAAAATAAAATAATTAATGTTGATTCTATGCCTGGTTACATTAGGTATTATTGATTATTTTTCTCTACCTTAGGCTATATTGTGTGTATTTTAATATCAATATATATAGGTAAGATTAAAAATTTTAATGTTATGGAGTTTTGGTCAATTCTTATTGTATAGCCTGGGCTATATTGTTTCTTTCTGCATTTGGGTGGCTATTGAGACCAATGTTGTTTGATGTATGGCTTTTATTTTTTGGTTATGGTTGGGACAAACTAAAATAATTAATGTTTTTGATTCTATGTTTGGTTACATTAGGTATTATTGATTATTGTTCTCTGCCTTAGGTTATATTGGGTATATTTTAATATGAATATATGTGTGTATATATATAAATACGTATATATGTGTACATATATACATATATTTATATATATATATATATAATTTGTGGGTCTCTCATTATGGCTTGCATTTAGTGGATATGTTGGGAACAGGGAAAAATCCTTGACCTTATATAGTTTATGTTGATTGTAACTGTCTTGATTTGCCATAAGGTACTGTTGATTATTTCAAATATCTTGTCTGATTTATGGTTTACATTTTCTATGTATGGTTTTGGATGGATTTGGTATTGTGATTTTTTTTGAATTATGGCTTCTAGTTTGTGGTTATGGTTGCAATGGAATAAAATAGTCAATGTTATATGCTTTGTGTTAGCTTCCATTGCGCAATGTCGATTATAGTTTTGTTGCTTAAGCTATATTGTTTCATTTTGGAGAAGGTGTTGTTGAAAAGGGTGTCTTGTTTTAATTTTCAAGGAGGTTGTGTTGAGAAAGGAGTGTTTTTTCTATGGGTTTGTTACTGTCAATTTTCAAAGGGTTTTTGTTTAATGTTTGCATTTTGTGGGTATGTGTGCAATGGAATAAAATTGTTCAGGTTATGGAGTGTTTGTCAATTCTTATTGTATACCTCAGGCTATATTGTAGCTTTCTGCATGTGGGTGGCTATTGAAACCAATGTTGTTTGATGTATGGCTTTCATTTTCTGGTTATGGTTGGAATATAATAAAATAAGTAATGATGTTGGTTCTATGTTTGGTTATATTAGGTATTATTGATTATTGTTCTCTATCTTAGGCTAAATTGGGTATATTTTTACATCAATATATATGTGTATATATATACATATATATCTCTACATATATACATATATATATATATATATATATATATATATATATTTTCCATCGGTCTCTCTTTATGGCTTGCATTTAGTGGATATGTTGGAAATGGGGAAAAATTCTTGACCTTATGCAGTTTTTGTCGATTGTTACTGTCTAGCTCAGCCTATATTGTCATATTTTCGATCAAGTTATGTTCAAAAGGATATTGTTTCAATTTTCAATAAGGCGATGTTCATAGAAGAGAAAATTATTTGTTAAAACAAATTATGTTTCATTTATGGACGTGTTATAGGGGTCAACTTTCAACGGGTTTCTCTTTAATGTTTGCATTTTGTGGGAATGTTTGCAATGGGACAAAATTGTTGAGGTTATGAAAAAAAAATTATTGTTATTGTATGGCTTGGGTATATTGTGGCTTTCTCCATCTAGGTCATTATTGAAACCAATGTTGTTTGATTTATGCCTTTGGTTTTCTAGTTATGGTTGGAATAGAATAAAATAATTGCTGTTGTTGATTCTATGTTTGGTTACATTAGGTGTTATTAATTATTGCTCTCTGCCTTAGGCTATATTGGGTGTATTTTAATATTAATATATATGTGTATATATATATGTATATTGTTTCAATTTTCAATAAGGTGTTGTTCATAGAAGAGAAAATTATTTGTTAAAACAAATTATGTTTCATTTATGGATGGATTATATGGGTCAACTTTTGACGGGTTTCTCTTTAATGTTTGTGTTTTGTGGGAATGTTTAATGAGATAAAATTGTTGAGGTTATGCATTTTTTGTTGATTGTTATCGTATGGCTCAGGCTATATTATGGCTTTCTCCATCTAGGTCATTGTTGAAACCAATGTTGTTTGATTTATGTCTTTAGTTTTCTAGTTATGGTTGGAATAGAATAAAATAAATATTGGTGTTGATTCTATGTTTGGTTACATTAGGTATTATTAATTATTGTTCTCTTCCTTAGGCTATATTGGGTTTATTGTAATATTAATATATGTGTATATATACGTATATATGTGTACATATATACATATATTTATATATATTTCAATTTCCTGCTGCTGATTATATTTATGTATATGCTTTTTCATTGTTAGTTTGCAAGAATGTGCTATTGAGAAGGCTATATTGTTTTAATTTTTTCATAGGGTTTTGTTGAGAAATGAGTATATTTTAACTTGGGTTTGTTTCTTTGAATCTTTGTGGGTTTTTGTTTATGGCAGTCGTTTTGTGGATATGTTTGGAACAAAATAAAACTGTTGCTGTTATGCACCATCGCCACTGGACAAGAACCATAGATCAAATAGAAATTCTCACTAACCTATGAAAAAAACAAGAATATTAAGCAATAGAAATGAATATTGTTTGCATCTGATTTTAGATAGATATGTGTCTGCACATTTTGTAGCCATCAACGCATGCAAAAAACACAAGATAAGATCCAACCACCTTCACATATATTCAACAGCTGATGATTACACTTGCACCTTCACAAAAGCTTGCCATCCTCACTCACAGCTCCCTTCAACAACAACATAGACCTAGAGAATGACACCGACCAATATGTTTTCAATAACTATGTAGACATTCATTCCACAAACATATGTATGTATACATAGGCTGACTAGAATGAGGAAGAACAAGACAAGGGTGCTGTCACAATAGTGGTTTACAATTCCCGAGAGGAACGAATTTTAGCTGAAATCACATATTTTTAGAAAATATAATGATTTAAGCCTTAAAAAGTTCCATTTTAAGGATTCCAATTGAAGAGGGTTTGATTAAATCACCTTAGATCAAACCCCCTTGGATAGAACCTCGCTAGTTTTAAACCATACCTATAAATGCGTCTCCTTTACACCTATCAAAATGCTGATAAAAAATCACTTTTGATTTAGATTTTGGGGGATCAAATGAATTCATTTAAAATTTATTTCAAATGATTATGGTATTCCTCAGAACAAGCTATCCAATGAATATAATTTTAATATGTTTTGGTTTTGTTATATATTTGTTTTTTAAGTTTTATTAAACATAGGTTTTTCATCGAAAATGAATTTCTTTGTTCTTCACATGTGGAAAAATAGAAGATTATCAAACAAAAAAATTGAAAAATATGAGTTCACTAGATATTGAAGTCCTTGATCCAACAAAAACATTAAAATAAATTTTGACATATACAAAAAGTTACGTGGTTATAACGGTTGTACGGGTCTGAATTGTAATTTGTTTGACTTTGAAACTTGATAAAGGAAAAAAAAATATTCAATAAAAACTATCTAACCAAGTGGAAGCACTAGATATCAAAGTTATAAATCCAAATTTGAAAGAACTAGAATTTTATCCTTCATGGAAAAAAGGTTATGCATTATACAAAGAAGCGTCACTTTTTAAAATGTTGTTTTATGAAAAAAAAATCAATTTTCGTGGGAGATGGAAAAAAGAAGTACAATTTGATTCCAAAAATTTTGAATTTTTTTTAGAATCTACAAACAAAATTTGATGAGACTCTAGTTTTCACCATCTTCAAATTCCTCACAGTTTAGCCGCTATAGGTGCCCGAATGTGAAGATTTAGTTAAAAATGATAATTTCAATGTCTAGTTTGGCCAAAAATTGTAAAACACTATTATGGGATCACCCCAAGGGCTTTTGTGGTAAATGGAAGCCATAAATCAAACAATATAGTGTAAGGCAGATGACAACAGTGAACAATGCCTTATGCAAAGCAACATGAACTACATAACATTAACTATTTTATTGCATTAAAAACACAAGATAACATCCAACCACCTTCGCATAGATTCCACAACCAATGAACGCACTTGCACCTTCACAAAAGCTTTCCATTGTCACTCCACAGCTACCTTCAACAACAACATAAACCTAGAGAATGACATCCAACAATACATTTTCGATAACTACATAGACATTCATTTCACAAACATATGTATGTATACATAGCCTGATTGGAATGAGGAACAACAAGATAAGGGATGGTGTGGTAAATGGAGGCCATAAATGAAACAAAATAGTGTAAGGCAGATGGCAATAGTGAAGAATGCCTTTTACAAAGCAACATGAACTACATAACATTAACTATTTTATTGCATTGCAACCATCGCCACAAAACAAAAGATGTAAAAGCCATACAAAAACATCTGCGCAAAAGCCGAACCATAAATCAAACAATATTGTTGCAAAGAGACTATTTACTCTCTTTTCAAGATAACCCTATCAAAAAGGAAACAATATACCCTAAAACAATGCAACTTGTATAACATTAACTATTTAATTGGGTTGCAACTATCGCACATAAAAGCACGGCTTCCAATAGTGGCTCACATGGAAAACCCGCAAAACACAGAAAGCTCTGAGTAACAGACAAACTCAAAACCTTCACTAGGAAAATGTGAACCCTAAATGAATAAATATTGGTTTCAATGGTAACCCAGATGCGAAGATTCATCAAAAACACAACAAATTAACTATTTTGCAACCATTCACACAAACCGGAAGCCATAAATGAAACAGTATTGTCAACAGTCATGCAAATACCAAAACACACAAAACACAAGAAATCTTGATTTGAAGATTCACAAAAAACACACCAAATTAACTATTTTGCAACCACTCACAAAAAACAAAAGCCATAAATGGAACAATATAGCCAACAGTCACCCACATGCCAAAACCCACAATTATTGATTGTTGATGGTAGCCTGTGTTGTTTTTTTTGGCTTAGTTTGTTGTTGTGCAGTTTTTTTGTGCTTTGATATATATTTATATGTATGTGTATATATATATGTATATATATATATATATGTATATATATATATATGTATATATATATGTATATATATATATATGTATACATATATGTATATATGTGTATATATATGTATTTATATGTATATATATGTATATATATGTATATGTATCTATATATATGCATATATATATATATATATATATGTATAGTATATATATATGTATATGTATATGTATATATAACATCCAAAACATTGACTATTTTCTTGTGTTGCAACCGTAGACGGTAAATGGAGGCCACAAATGAGACAATATAGCCTAAGGTGGACATCAACGGAATGAATTGCATAACATTAACTATTTTATTCCATTGCAACCATTTCCATAAAATGCTGAAAATAATAGTTATAGACCTATGCAAAACCTTTCATGTGAAAGGGTGGTCCATATACAACTTATGTGTATACATATATATGCATATGTAGATTTGTATGTATATATGTATATATATATATGAATATATATGTATATACATATATGTATATATGTGTATATGTATAGTATGTATGTGTACAACATGTATTGTATGTACATACATGTATGTATATATATGTATATCTAAAGTATGTATAGTATGTACATACACATATGTAGATCTATGTATATACATATATATGTGTGTGTGTGTATGGCTATTTATGTCAACTTTGCTTGGAATTTTGGACAGCCTCCCCGTGTTTTAGACTTCATCTAATCTAGGAAAGGGTGGAAGATGGGTTACAGCTTTGGCCCATTTTTTTCATCATCCTCCTAGATTTTTTTGCCTTTTGATGGCCATGAAAAGGTGGCGGAGGAAGTTGTTGGCTACTTTGGGAATAGGGTGGCATTTTTTGGGCCCCATGGATAGAGAAGGCTATGGAAATTAAACGTTGGTTCACATCAACATTAATTTTTGTATGTTTTGTGTGTACTGGGGATGGTCGTAATAACAACTATTGTTAAACACCTCGGGAAACAAAACAAGTTCTGGGAAATTTTGAATAATGCATTGTTTGGTGTCAATCTGTTGCTATACCTGATATTGGAGCTGTGAGCGATGAGGGTAAGCTTTTGTGAGTTACAAGCTGGATTAGGCTTTGTGCAGCTTCTTTGAAGGTGGGTGGAGGTTATTTTGTGTTTTTTGCATGTGCAGATGGTTGGAAATGCAAAAGAAAAGTGTCACCTATGATAATATTTTTCCCATTTTTGTGCAAGGAATTTGGTGAGAAGAGGTGTGTTTGAAGCAAGTGGGAAGAGGTGCTACAAGATTTATTTTTTTTGCATGGATTTTTAACTTTGAGACCAATATTATTTTATTTATGGTTTTTGTTTAGTCATTATGGTTGCAATCCAATGAAACAGTCATTGTTATACAGTCTATGTTGAATGTTGTCCTCTATATTGTTAGCCATTGGTTTTATTGTGTGTAATTTGGTTAGAATCCTTGCAAGCCTTTTTTCTTTTTGAGCTTCTTTCCAAGTGAGGTAAATGTGGCAAATGGCCTTTCCTTTAAAAAATTCTAGGCCAAAATTCCCACCGGACCCCCTATTTTAATCCTTGTGGTGGTTGCAAGAAGGGTGCCAGACACGGTTGTTGGTTTCCTTGGAGATATGTCATGTGTTCCCCTCTATGTTGATAGAGAAGGAAACTAATGTGGCTTATGTTGTTTTCCATAGGGCATTGTCATTGTCCATTTTCTAGTGTTGGCTATGTTGTTTCATTTTCAGTTCTACAATCATAGAAAAAGTATTTGGATTGTCCCTTCAATAGGTTCAAAAAGGTGTTGAACACATGTATGCGGTAGCTAATGTTCTTTGGCATGTTCAATACAAATCCTATTGTTATAGGAATTCCTTTTCAAGAATGAAATAAATAAAAAAATTCTTTCAAACTAAATAACTATCTTGTCAAAATCAATAAATTTGAATGCTTTGTCTCCCTTTTCAAATAATATCTTCTTTAATATATAATTATTATTAAAATAAGTTGCAGTGATGCTTCATATGGTGCTTGATTAGGATAACAAGGTGTTGAGAGGGAAATTTTTTTTCCATCAAATCTTCAAATAAACACCTTAAGGGTCAATCAAGAGGACACACATATAGGTAGATATATACATATCTATATGTACATATGTAAATATTTATTTATGTGTAGACTGCTATATCTAAATAGATGTGTATACCATATTTTTTGCCTTGATATGCAATTAGCCTGATCATAATTATAAAGAAAAAAAACATCCAAACTAAATTTTCCCTCATTTTCTTGAATGAGAAGGCTAGGAATTCAAACCTTTTGTTGGCTATAATATATTGCATAGCCCGAAGCAAGGAATTATTATAGGAAACAAAAGCTTTGAATTCATAGCCTCCTCAGCTAGTCAACTGAGGGAAAATGTTGTGTGGATGTTTGGTCTCTTGAATGTTGGCTAGTTTAGATATTAGTTGTTGTATGGTTTGTGTGTGCTTGCACTACTTGTGATCGTAGCTATTGTTTATCCAATTGTATATAAAGTGTGATATGAAAGATTGGTCTTTCTTTATACTATACTTAATGTAGGAACTAATTTGCATATAAATGAAACCATAAACAAAAAAATATTGCTAACAATCACCTGCATACGAGAACTGACAGAATAGAATAAATCTTGATATCAAGATTCACCAGAAAAATACCAAATTCACTATTTTGGAGCTATTCATAGAAAATGGAAGCCATAAATGAAACAATATAGCCAACACTCACCCATCTACCAAAACCCATTAAACTATATAGTCTTTTGAAGAACAATTGACACAATGAAACAATACTAGTTTCAAGAGCCAGCTAGATGAAAAAACCTACATAAACACGTGAATTCAACATAGGAAACACAAAAAAAAAAAAAAAACAAAAAAGATGCTATTGGTGCACCCAAATTGTTTCAATTTTCAATTAGGTTTTGTTGAGGAAAAAACAATATGTCTTCACATGGCCTTCACACACCAATTTTTTGGGTATGGGATTTTGTTTACTCCTTAAAATTTGTAGCCATGTCTACAAGGGAATTACATTGCTAACACTATTCAGGCTTTACATATATACATATACACATATATGTATATATATATATACAAAGACAAAAATCTACATATATACACACATATAGTTTGTTGAGAAATAAGTATACTTCCACTTTCATTCCTCATTGAATCTTTGTTGGTTCCTCTCAATATATATATATATGTGTGTGTGTATGCCAACCATTACCACTACATGCACTTGCACCTTCATATAGGCTTTCCCTCCACAGTTGCAGCTACTATATATATCTACATATATACATGTTTTTATATGTATATCTATATGCTTTGCATGTACTGGTGATGGTTGTAATGATAGTTATTGTTTAACGCCTTGAGCAACAAAAAAAATGTCTCAGAGATTTTTAAAAAAGCATTGTTTGGTCTCATTTTGTTGCTATACCTTATATGGGAGTCATGAGCAATGAGGGTAAGCTTTTGTGAAGGTGCAACCTGGATTAAGCTTTGTTTAGATTTTGTGAGGGTGGGTGGAGGTTATTGAACACATCAAATGCATAAAGAAAGAGTATTTCCTTCCACCAATGGTGGCTACATAGAACCCATAAACCAAGCAATTTACAGTAAGCTATAGAGCAACAATCAACAATCCCCTTTTGAAAATAACATAAAATATTTTAGAAATACTCCACGAATAGTTTTTCCAATATGCACCTCTTTCAACTTCCTTCAATTACACCTCTTCCGACTTGGTTTCTCTTCACTTCGTCCTTTCTCCATGGCCTGCTAAAAGTGAACATAGAACTATCACAACCCACCATGGTTGTGGAAATTTTGTGAAGGTGGTTGGAGGTTATCTTGTGTTATTTGCATGCTTTGATGGCTGCAAAAGGTGTGGGTTTGTATAATTCTTATATATCTATCTATGTGTGTATATATATATGTATATATGTATGTGTATATATATGTATATATATATATATATATATATGTATGTGTGTGTGTATATATATGTATATGTATATACATATATATATATATATATATATATATATATATATGTATCTGTGGTATATATATGTATATCTCATATATACATATATATGTATATGTATATGTATATGTATATATATATGTATATATATATACATATATATACGATATATATATATATGTATATATATATATATATATATACATATATATCGTATATATATGTGTGTATATATATATGTATATATATGTATATATATATATGAACAATACATTATTCAAATTGTAGAGACATTCACTTTGTTCTCAAGGAATTTAAACATAGATGTTACTTGCACCATCAGTTTACAGGAAAACCATACAATGATTAATGTTGATGCCATTTCACTGGCTTCCTCTATCATGCCAAATGCTTTTTTTTTTCTTTTTAAAATAACACCTACTACACGGTGCTAGAGACCTAGAACTATGAAGACCGACAAAAATTCCAACCAATGTTTCCCATAGCCCAATGCTAATTGTTGTTTTCTAGCTTTGGTTATATACTTTCATTTACAATGCATATTAAAATAGCTGATATTATAGAGTTAATGTTGTTTTCCAAAAGGAATTCTTTTCAATAGGGTGGTGCTCAAGACATTGTATTGATTCAATTTTTGATAGGGTGTTGGTGAATACATTTATGTAAGCATATATAAATACACATATATATATATATAAATGCATGCATGCACACACACACACACATATATATATGCATTGTTCATCGCACAAAGGACAAAAAAATTGTGCTTGGCAAACCCATGGATAGAAATAACCCAGGCTAGTGAGCAACATACCACAAAAAAAACTAGATTATGTTAAGAATTTTATTCCATTGAAAACATAGCTAGAAAATGGAGGTCACATAAAGAAGTTGAAAAACAAATTGGCATTCACAGAACCATGCAAACCATTGGTTTGTTATCCCAAAAAAGGGTTGGAAAAAATTATCACAGGTGACACTTTCAATTTTCTTTTGCAAAAATCATTTCCTATAAGCACAAAAAATAGCCTCTAACCATCTATACAAAAGTTCCTATTAAGTTCTCCTTATAAAACTTAGTATACAGTCCATCACTCTGACAACTACTTTTTTTAGGCTAAAGAAATAGCAACTAGGAATGTATATTTAGTGCATGCTTGCCCCATTGTTGATAGCTATCTTGAAGAACACGCTAAACCTAGAGAATGACACTCGATAATTTGTTATTAAAAATTGAATAAATATAGCTTTTTTCTTAGCAGGACCCTCTGAGAAACAAATCAATATAGCTATAGGGAAATTCCCTTTCAAACATTGTGCAAACATTTTTTTTATCTTTGTGGCTTCTTGAAAAGGAAGCTACTGCTTATACCTATTGTCACTAAATGGAAACCATACAATAATTAATGTTGATGCCATTTCACTGGAATTCTCTATTGATGCAACAAATGCTTTTAATATAAAAATGAAAATAGAATCTTCCAACTTCCTTTTCTAGCCACACTGAATGGATGCCAGAAATGAGACAACATAGCCAAGTTGTCCAGAAAACAACACTGAACAGTGCCTTTTGCAAAACAATATCAATTCCATAAAATTTACTATTTTATTCCATTCCATCCATTTCCACAAAAATATTTCTTGCAATAATGACCCTGAAACATAGATTTTGGGAACCTAAATGCTGGCTCTAGCACTTCTAGAGTTTTTCACCTAAAAGGAGAGAGATTTAAGTCCAAAATGCTAATGTAACACTCAAATTAGGATGTGTGCAATGTGATATGATGTAAATGAAATTAACTAAATGCAATTGGCTGATTAAGATGAACTAGAATGAATGCAAAAGTGCAATTTAAGCTATGTTTGAAAACACATTGTGATATGCTAACAACTAAGAAAATGAAGAAATTATGCAAAACAAAAGGTACACGGGTAAATATGAGTGCACTTGGATGATGTGTGAGCTTTCTGGAATGTTTGGAATGATGGTGAAATTTACTTATTTTTCACAGTGGGACTCATTCACCCAAGGTGGCGAATCAATCCTCTTACTGATGAAAAATAGTCAGGAGCTGATTTTTGTTTGTCATGATCTAAAATCTAACAAAAATCATGTTTCTAGTCATAAGGTGGGACTCATTCACCATAGGTGGTGAATTAGTCATCTCTCAAATTTCAAAAAAACTAGGAGACAACTCTGCAACACCAAATCTGGGAATGTCTACTTGTCGAGTTGTCAAACTCAAATCTATAGAAAATAGACAAATAAGTCTCTCCAAGCTTGAATTTGACTTATCTTGACTTCAAGCACCTAGTTGACATAAAAATAAATATTCAACACCTAATAACCTATAAAATCTACAAACAAAAGGTTGTAAATACACAAGCAAAAGGGGAAAAATGATTAGGGTTAGTGAATAGGGGTTTTCCTTGGTCAAACCCAACTTTTGGTAATTAATCCCTTGAAAATACAATGAAATACAAGAGAAAGATAAAGTAATAACATGAAAATGATATCAACTCACGTAACTCTTGATATTTTAATTCTGAAGTAATGTCAATGGTAGCTTCAAAGTGCTTGAATTGATGTTGTAGAATGCTTGGATGCTTGAAATTGCTTGAATGAATGAGGAGATTATAGGAGATTATGTGAGGATCTTGTAAAATGAGGTGAAAAATACCTATTTATATAATTCGTGTGCCTTACTATCTGTTCATACCTCATCACAGGCTAACATCAAGTAATTTTAAATAAAATCCTATAAGAAATTTTGAAATATTTTGAATTTGGGGCCAAGGGGGACTCATTCGCCACCCATGGCGAATGGGTCCCACCTAGGACCTAAAAACAAGTGTTGGGAATAATGTTGTATTTAATGTTATTTGTTGGGATAACATTCAAAAATACACTTAATTAAGTCATATGAGGGAATAAAGAGACAAAACAAAGCATGAGAAGGGTGTAAATAGGGAAGATGTTCCTAGAAAAGTGTGAAGGCTTCTTACAAGACTTTACAACACTTCAATATAGGACTTGATGATGAGTAAAAAGGTGATTTTTAGGTAAATTGTATTACATA
The DNA here is from genome assembly GCA_007258455.2 of Sequoia sempervirens. Lineage (NCBI taxonomy): Eukaryota > Viridiplantae > Streptophyta > Pinopsida > Cupressales > Cupressaceae > Sequoia > Sequoia sempervirens. The sequence continues at coordinate 197,281,304 of VDFB02000003.1, forward strand.
GAGTCTAGAAGAATGTAGAAATGTCTTTCAGTTTTAGTACCTAAATAAGCATGTTCAAGCCATGATACAACATAAAATCAAAGCAATGTAGTTTCAACACCATGAAACAAGACCTAAAAGGCCATGAAAATGACAAAAGGCCATTTTTCTACAACATATTTAGCCCCCACTTTAGTGAGAGGATGAACCCACTTCAAACTCACACTAAAGAAGCCATGAACATTGAGGGGAGGGTTCAAATGCACTTACGTTAGCAAGATGGAATACAATGATCAAGAGGGATGATCAAGCCCCTAGGATGAAGATCCCATGGAAAACTAGACATAAGAACAGAGGAACACACAAGTGTTGAAAAGAATTTGATGAAGCTTCAATCCTCAATCCAACTAGTTGTGAAAAGATATTTAGGATGATTGTTTGAAAAGGAGAGTGTGTACTCACTCTAGGGCCACATAACTAGTTTTCCACAAGGTGAGAAGGCCCAACTGTATACTCACTCTAGGGCCACAAAACTAGTTGTTCATGGGGTGAGAAATACCAAAAAGTAAGAAACATCCGCTAGTTGGTATGTACTCACAAAAAACTATGGGGAAAATTCATGCTACTAGGTCGGCTTCCTGCTCAACCATATCAAAGTTATGCCCATTGACAACTTTAACTAGGCACCACAAAGCAAAAGGAAATGTAAATGTTAAGTTTTAAACACTACGACACTACAGACATGCAAGTTATGTTATACAAGGTGGCCAATAAATATAAAATTCAAAAAAAGTAATGTGAAATATTGTTCAAAGGACTCTTGTTCAGTTTATGCAAGGTGAGTCACTTAGGGAACATTGTGTCTAATGTCTCCAAGAGAGGACCAATCAAAGAATAGTATATCCAAAACTTAGGAGATGTAGTGTGTCACATCAAGCCACCAAGAGGAATTTAATATGCTTAGAAAGATCAAACTTATGAAGGACATCACACCCAATGTCATCCACAAAGTGACAAACACATCACGTAAACAGATAGGCTACACTAAGAACCATGAATGCACAATGAAATAATGGTAATGTGGAGGATACATAGGGTGTCTCTATGCTATACAAAACAAATCACAACATATAGAAGAATAAAGATACAAATAGAAGAAGTGTACAAACGGAGGAAACATCAAACACACGATATGAGGGAACACAATACACACATGAATAGAAAAGGAAAAAGAACAAGTAATGAATACGTATGTCAACCATTAACAAATTTATTGGTTTCTGAATCTTGGATAGGCAAGCGGAAAAAGGAATAATATGGTTTAGAGACAAAAAAAAATGTATTGCAATGACAAGGCTAATAATGTCTGGCCTCCCCACAAAGTGGAAAGACAAGAATGAGCCGAGATGGGTGATGGGAAAGGAGCATGAAATAGTGAGAATAAGAAACTCTACAACCATAGCATGAAAAAAGAGGTTTAGATTGGTTTAAGGTATGAGGAGGAAATAGTCGATATCAGTGAAGTGATACGTATCTATTATATCCTTCAATGTTCAACATTCTTTTGCTTGATGTCCAAGAATACGATGATATTTGCAATATGGTATATGGGAATCGTCGGGATGAATGACCAATCTATTGGAAGGTGGTAAGAGTATAAGACCTTTGTTTAAAAGTAGTTGAAGTCTTCTTTCACATTCAGGTGGAGGATGTGTAGGAAACTTTAGCTTCTTCAATTTGTATGGTCATTTTCTTTTACTAGGTTCTCCTTTTTCATGAATAGAAGGAGGAAGGGGACCCATAAGGATCCTAAAATCCTTTTCATTAGAAGGAGAGAATGGTTGTTCATGTGGAAGGATAATGTTCAAGTTAGGAGGAGGATTCAAGACCACTATACTAGCATCCCAAATTATCCTAAGTTGAAGATGATGTCTATCAGGATGAGAAGGATCTAGATATCCTAATCCTATTGTATGTGCTTTAGTTGATTTTTGGTCAAGAAATTGATGGATGTCATGTTCATGTTTTGTGTCACAACCTTGTCTACTTAAGATAGTGAATCCTTTACCATATATTTCTTCAAGATTGATAGGAATGTTTGTGACTTTGTGCTCATAGAAGGGTTGGGATTGTGGTGGTTGAGAGGAACTAGGTCCACTTGAGGGAGGGACCTTAGGTCGTATGTTGACTTTAGGATGTAAATATGCAAAATGATTAGGAGGTGTAATAGTAGGAAGTTTTGGTGATCTCATAAAGGGGTAAAAGGTTGCATTTTCTTCTAGGTTGTCAAAGCAATCATTGTAGAGCTTGTTCATGCTAACATCATCTTCTCCAATGATGTCTACATCACGAGAAGGACAATCATGAGGAGTTAAAGGAGCATGAGGTTGTTCAAGGTTATTAAGGTCACAACAAAAGGTACAGTTGGAGATGTCTATCAATGATTTTAAGGAATTCCAAAACTTATTCAAAGAGAATGCCATGATGCCAATAAACTAAGATACAATAAATGAGGAAAAACAGAGAATCTGTAATTGAAAAGAGAATGCAGAAACAAGGAACAAGAATGCAAAAAAATGTCAAAAGAAATGCAAAAATATTGTCTAAAAGTGCAGAGGGACTAATTCACTTTGTGTGGCAAATGAGTCCTGGGATGTAATTTTTGTGCTTTTCAGAATTTTAAGGATGATTTAAATGTTCTACATAATGCAAATACAGATGCTGAATGCATATTTTTACTTTTTTGTAATGAAATGGAATGCAAAAATGAAAACTATATGAATGTTTCACTAATGCAAAATGAAAGGTCCTAGAATGCAATAACAAATAAATGCCCTAATTGAATGCTAATGCAAATGACAACTAGGATGCAAGATATGAATGCAATCAGAAATTTAAAGTGTTCAAAAATTGGGTTCACCAAAATGAAACATAGATTTTGGGAACTTAAATGCTGGCTCTAGCACTTCTAGGGCTTTTCACATAAAAGGAGAGAGATTTAGGTCCAAAATACTTATGTAACACTCAAATTAGGATGTGTGAAATGTGATATGATGTAAATGAATTTAAATAAATGCAATTGACTGATTAAGATGAACTAGAATGAATGCAAACGTGCAATTTAAGCTATGTTTGAAAACACATTATGATATTGAAACAACTATGAAAATGAAGAAATTATGCAGAACAGAAGGTACAGGGGTAAATATGAGTACACCTTGATGATGTGTCAACTTTCTAGAATTTCTATAATGATAGTGAAATTTATTGATTTTTCATAGTGGGACTCATTTGCCCAAGGTGGCGAATCAGTCCTCTTACTGATGAAAAACTGTCGAGAGTTGATTTCTGTCTGTTGGGATCTAAATTCTGACAAAAATCAAGTTTCCAATCCTAAGGTGGGACTCATTCACCATAGGTGGAGAATCAGTCCTCTCCCAAATTTCTAAAAAACTAGAAGACAACTCTGTAGCACCAAATTTGGGAATGTCTACTTGTAGGGGTGTCGAAGTCAAATCTGCAGAAAATAGACAAATAAGTCTCTCCAAGATTGAATTTGACTTATGTGTACTTGAAGCACTGAGTTGACATGAAAATCAATCTTCAACACTTAATAATCTATCAAATCTGCAAACAAAAGGTTGCAAATACACAAGCAAAAGGGGAAAAATGATTAGAGTTAGTGAATAGGGGTTTGCCTTGTTCAAACCCCACTTTTGGTAATTAAACCCTTGAAAAGATAATGAAATGCAAGAGAAAGATAAATTAATAACATGAAAATGATATCAACTCACCTAACTCTTGATCTTTTAATTCTGAAGTAATGTCAATGGCAGCTTAAAAGTGCTTGAAAAGTTCTTTAATTGATGTTGTAGAATGATTGGATGCTTGAAATTGCTTGAATGAATGAGGAAATTATAGGAGATTATGGGAGGATCTTGTAAAATGAGGTGAAAATTTCCTATTTATACAATTCTTGTGCCTTACTATCTATTCATACCTCATCATAGGCTGACATCAAGTCATTTTGAATAAAATACCAAAAGAAATTTTGAAATATTTTGAATTTGGGGCCAAGGGGGACTCATTCGCCACCCACAGTGAATGGGTCCCACCTAGGACCTAAAAACAAGTGTAAGGAATAATGTTGTATTTAATGTTATTTATCAAGATAACATTAAAAATTACACTTAATTAAGTCATGAGGGCATAAAGAGACAAAATAAAGCATGAGAAGGGTGTAAATAGGGAAGATGTGCCTAGAAAAGCATGAAGGCTTGTTACAAGACTTTACAACACTTCAATATAGGACTTGATGATGAGTAAAAAGGTGATTTTTAGGTAAATTGTATTAAATAGAGTCTAGAAGTATGTAGAAATGTCTTACAATAGTTCACAACACCTTCACAAGACATCGCTCTGTGAGTTTTAGTACCTAAATAAGCATGTTCAAGCCATGTTACAACATAAAATCAAAGCAACATAGTTCCAACACCATGATTCAAGACCTAAAAGTCCATGAAAATGACAAAGGGCCATTTTTCTACGGCAAAAACCCATATGGAACACCCTCAAAACACAAAAAACTTGCAATAACAAAGTGAATCAAGGCCTTTTCCACAAAACGTGAATGATTAATGAATAAATATTTTGTATATATATATATATAAATTTGATAGTGAAGAATGTGTTTTGGAATATAGCGAGAGCTAGCGAACAACAATTATCAATTGCATTGTGGAGAACAACACAAACTATTTTAATAAATTGCAACCATTTACACATAACATAAGGCATAAATGAGACAATATTAAATTTTGTTGTGTGTATATTTGTATGTATGTCAAAGTAGATGTGAGCAATGTACAAACATACTCTTCCCAATGTTTATTGTTTTCTAAAAATAGTTATTTTTCTAAATCTTGACATAGCATACTTCAAATGTTATACTTCATATTAATTGTTATATACAACATTGAAGCCTTTTTCCTAATTGTTTCTTTTCCTTCGTACTCTTGGTGTTTCTAGGGGAAAAAAGGAGGGATTTTAAAATTGAAATAGTAAACTTGGAATAAAAAATTGTATGTTAAGTATTATTTGAATCATTGAAGCCCTTCTTATTATTAATCCTTTCCTATCATATTGTTAATGCATGTGTAGATAAATTGAGTGCCCATGTTGTGTTTTGAAGTCATAGAACTTCTAGCCAGTCTTCGGCATTGCAGCTCTTCAATTTTAAAAGAGTAGATGCAACAATGTCGATGGCCTCTAGCTCTTTCGAGACTGGCAAAAAATCCTCAGGGAATAGTCATGTAATTGTGTTTGTTGTTTAGTTTATTTTTTCTACCAATTATCTTGACAGTTTCTCAAGTGCACCAAACAAACCAAGAATATACTTCATTTGAATTAACAATTACTATGATATATGTTCTAGCTTATCTATATTTGAACAATTTGTCTTGTTTCCCATTCAATTTATTGGCCATTTTGGAGTAACTTATATGTTAGAGGGGAAAATGTTTTAGTTTCCAAATGTGTCAATATTATTGTTTTCTTTTAGAGTTGAGACATAGTTATAAATATCTCATTGCTTCCACTATGTTGAGTTGAATTTCCTTGTAGGCTACAAATGTGAATCCAACCTTAACAATAGATGCACTACAATTTATAGTTGTTGGAGATGCTATCCTATCTCTAGTCCTCCAACTAATGTCTTACCAAAAAATAGGAGGTGATCAAAGCCAAGTCGATCAGTACAAATTCATCCTATCTAATGGAACCCACATGTAGATGGAAATTTTTCCTACAAACTCCAATGACCTTTTGTTTATAGGAGAATTGAATATAGGTTTGATTATGTAGTTGACAAACTATTTGTCTAGAAAGCAGTGGGAATCGAGGTTTGATATAGTTCTACCTTGCTTGTACTTGTAGTTTCCTGCTACCTTGTTTGTGGGGGCTGCCTTTCAAAGTATTTAATGTTCATTTCATTCTAGGGCAATTGTCATACTATCCCTAGATGTGAAGATGACATATTTCTAGCTAATTGGAAAACCTAAATATTTGTTTAGAGATCAAGAAGAACAAAAAGTTGGCTGTGAGTTTCCCTCCCCATCCAAACGAGCCTCCACCTTTGGAATTAATACATCCCCAAGGCAGCAAGATGCTCCTACAAAAATTAGCCTTGTTAAAGGGTTGAATGTTTACCAAACCAAATGGATGATAAAAGATCATGTAACAACAAAGAGGGATATGCACCATTATAGCAGGCAAGGGCGTGAGGGGTAGGTATTCATCTTTGATATCATTTATAATGAGAGCACAAAAATACAAATTATGTGCTTTAATGACATTGCAGACATGCATTATGATAGGGTTGAGGTGGAACGTACTTATTATGTGTCAAAGGGATCGGTGAGATAATCAGACAAAAAAATTAATAAGTTAAACAACCAGATGGAAATCATTTTGGATCAAAGTTCAATGTTAAAATGTTGTGATGATGAGGCATTTGTGCTAGAGAAAGTATTTAAGTTCACCCCATTAAATGAAATTGCAAATTACACTAATAATAGTTTAATTGATGTTATGGGCACTGTGGTACATGTGCGAATGGTTTCGACTATACAAAGAAAGGATCAATCCCAAAAAATTTGAAGGACTATTAAAATTAATGATTTTTCATCCTTTTCAATTGATGTTAATTTGTGGGGTTCAAACTGGGAAGCAAAGGGTCATGAGTTGGAGAGGTTGTACAACCCTGGTTTAGCTCTCATCCTTACTATAAAAAATGCACGTGTTGGGTACTTCAATGGAGTTGTTCTAAACACAGCCACATGGACTCTTCTATATATAAATTCTGACATACCAGAAGCACAACCATTGATCAAAAGAGGATATATTGATCCACCTACTGTTGAGCCCCCTTGGGAAATTGCTCAAAAAGTTGCTTTGGGAAATGGGAGAGTCACAATTTCATATATGTTTGACCACTTCGTTGGCTTGCTAGAGACTTTGTAAGCTACTCTCAAGCCAATAGTAAAATTTATAAAAATGGATGCATTCTATTATATTGCATGCCTGTTGGAGGTGAATGGTAGGAAATGCAAGAAAAAGTGTGAACAATCTGAACATAATACATGGTTCTACTCAAAATTCTAGAAAACAATAGTTAACTGTGACTTTCGATATTTATTGCAGCTAAAGATTGAATACCACATAGGTGAGCTTTGGGAAACTACTTTCGATGTTGCAGCTAAAGGTAATCCAGGGGCGGTGGGTTGTGGTGGAGTCATAAGGGACTCCTTTGGAAACTTTCTAGGAGCGGCGACTACTCCTCTAGGTTCCCAAACCAATCACCTGGTCGAGGCTGCTGGAGCTTTTTATATAATAAATTTGGCCCAAAGTCTTAATTTTAAAAACCTTTGGCTTGAAGGAGATTCCAAAAATATTATTGATTGTCTTCTTGGCAAGTCCCCCCCCTCGTGGACTATAAAATCATGGATTGATGATGCCATCTCGACTTTAGCTAAGTTTGACAACATAAAGATTTCACATGCCTATAGAGAAGCCAATGCCGTAGCAGATTTTTTTGCTAATGAAGGGGTTAGGAGTAATGAACAGAGCACTTGGCTAAATTTTCATGATCTAAGTGTTGATGTCTGGGCTTTATTGAGTTATGATGAATCACATGGACAAGAGGCGTGTCATTTCTTTAATGAGGACAGGATGGAATTATCACATCACAATCATTAGATTATATGGGACTAAGCTTAGTTGCTTAGTCTGCAAGGTAGTCTGGCACACTTTATGGGTTCTTAGATTTAGCAGGACTAGTTCTAGTAATGTTCTCATCTTTGTCTGCTCCACTATGCATGCCAAGATGGGTGGAGATAGGAAAAGAATTGAGCCAGACAGCTTTGAGATGCACACAAGAAATGTTAAGGATTGGGAAAAAGTTAAAAGAGGGGCTTTACTTCCTTTTCTAGAGAAACTCCATGGTTCTAATCAGGAGGCTATGGATCTTTTTGAGAAAAATTGGGATAATGGGGTTCTTACCATTTTTGGTAGGAAAGCTAAGCTCAACAAAGACCTTATAGCTGAAGTGACGGGAATGTCTACTAATGGGAAAAAGTTTTTCAAGGATAGGGTTTTCTCAGATGAAGCCGTCATCAGATTTCCACAAAAAGAGGAGACTGAATTTCGTGAAAATTGCTAATAGCTACTTTGAAGCCGACATCATAAAAGCTCTTTGGAGAAAGGTTCTTCATGTTATCATGGAGTACATAATTGTGGATGGTTGCTTCACCAGGGTATACGGTTATCATTTCACCCTGCTCAAACACTTCCGCTACAAGGTCAGGGTTTCTTTCCCCTACTATCTTCTATATTCTTTAAGAAAAAGCTTGGATGACCACAAGAAAAACCCTAGAAGATTCCCTATTTTGCATATTGGTCTGATTAGATTAATTGTTGAACATTATCAAAAAATACCTGTCCCTGCTAATTTGGAAGCCTCCACTAATTTTGAGGATGATGATATTGAACCCAATTGCTCGAGGTTTTCACCCAATTTAAGTCCGGCTAGAACGAGCCTTTGCCCGCCCATTGTCCAAACTGGTAAGATTATCCCTAACCCCCTTACTGTGAAAGCTCGCGTTGTGGCTAAACCGGGAAGCCCTTCCCTTAAAACCAGAAGTATTGATAAGAATCCTCCAGCTAAAAACCTAGTTTCGTACTCTGAAGATTCTCCTAAATCTAAGGAGTATGGTGCTCACAATTATGAGCCTTCTATTGTCCCGTCGTTGGATAGAAATGCTAAAATTGGTTCCCATGTTACTCCCGACCCTACTAATACTTGTTACAACACTGATAGAGATCCCTCTGTGGATTTTTTGTATTTAGCTAGAAATAATGCTAATAACCATTTCAAACTTTCAGAATGGGCTTTTCATGAAATCAATGAGTTAAAAATAAAAAATTGGACCCTTCAAAGCAAATTGGAAGAATTGGGAGTTAAGGTTACAGCACTTGATAAGAAAGAGTTGGAACGAAGAGATCACAGTGTTAACATTGATACCCAGTACCAAGTTGGCAAGGACAAAAATGTTGAATTTGAATTAGAGAAAATGAAAAATACTATCAAAATTATTGCTAAGCAAAATAACTATATGGCCAGACATAATGCCATGACTGAGAAATTGGAAAAAGCTGAACAGGGGTCTCTGGTGGTTGATCTGGAGGAAATTAACAAAATAAATTAGGAGGATGCTGGCATTTCCAAGAGAACTAGGGGCAATTTGAAGAGGAAGGATCCTCTCACTCTGCAAATTATTCAAATCTTTAAGAAGGGCATTCATGATATGCAGAACCTGGAGGTGGAGACAGAGTCTGTTCTAAAGACTCTAGGTTGATTACGGTTGGTCGTTTGTTGGCTCTTCTGCTGGCCTTTTTTGTTTGACCTTTCTGGTCTTTTGCGGGGGGCTGCTGCTTGTTCTGGTCTTTTCCTTTTGTGCAGCTGGTTTTTTCTGCTAGACTTTTCTATCCTTTCTTTTCTGTTGTAAACTTTGTGGTTTTGGGTCCCTGTAAAACCCATTTTACTCTTTATCAAAAACAAGCATATTACAAATGTCAGGAAAACAACTTTACATGTAGCAATATGAGTCTACCATTGAAAAGAGTTTTGAGTCTGTTATCAATGCTATCACCTACACGTCATTTGTTTTCACTATTCTAATCAAAACTCAAACTTATAATTCAAAAAAAAGACTAAAAACAACAATAGTGAAGGTTGCAAAGCTTAACTTTGAAGCTGAGTGCAGGCTCTTACTATCAGATTTGTCTACTATTTCTCCTATGTTGTAGCAGTCTACTAAGATAGTTGGCGTACTACCTTGAACACCAAAACAACCATGGCTAATTGTGACTTTTCATATTTCTTATAGTTCATGTTGGTTGGACATTTAGTTTGTTTTGTTCCCTCTTACTGCTTGTCGCATCAAAAAGACCTTTCCTTTCTACTAATATTGCTTTGTTGTTTGTTTGAGTGGTTACATATTAAGAAAATGAAGTATAACTTATAATGTTTAAGTAAAAAGATTCAGTTTTTTTTCTTTTCTATTATTCATGTTGCTTATAATTTCGTTACGTTTTAAGTGTATATTTCTAATTTAATTTTATACTATTTATTTATAAAGAGCTCTTGTCCTTTTTAGGAGATGTATCATTGTCTACACCTTCTCATATATCTACTTATGGACATAGTTGTATGTATGTGTAAATTTACGTATGCATATAGATAAATATACATGCATGCGCTTCAGATTCCCCTGTGTTATACAGCTTCCTAGTACATATGTGTGTAGATATTTGTTCGTTTGTTGGATATCTATCCATATATGCACACATAATTCAATATTTACAACTACTTGGTGAGTTTTTTTAACAAGAGTGTTGTTTTCATCTTGTTTACAATGTTCTTAGTGCACAAAATATCTTGACAGAGTTATGTGTAGATATATGTTTCTATGATGTATTTGTCTATGCAACTATCATGTCTAGGTATCCATCTAATGCTTACCAAATGTTCTTGCTACTACTTTGTGATCCCTAATGATAGTGGCATGTTGGATGTGGATGTCATATGGTTCTTAGCTATAATGTCTATTATGTATGTTATGTAGCTCAATCCACAACCCAGTGCTAAACAATGCATCATTGAAACAAACTCAAACTGCTCAATTAGTTTGGTGAGTTTTAAATGCACAGTATTATTGCAACCATTGGAAATATATGTAGCACATACATGAGACAATGTTCACATGGTAAGCTGTGCAAAGTGATGCTTCTTTCCTCTATGCATACAAATCAAATAGCTCAAGTTATGCAGGTTGCCTTATTTTCTGTAAGGGATAGTTGATTATTGTACTTTGACTTAGGGTATATTTTTCTCTTTTTGGTAAGGTTGTATTGGGAGAGACTATATATTTTATTCAAACCAATATTTTTTCATTCATGGATCGGATTTTGCAGTGCATCCCTTGTGATAATTTGTTTCCAGTGCTTCTCTTTGAAAACAAGCTAGTGGTTTGCATGGGCTTCTCAACATGAATTTATTTCTATGCTTCTTTGTATGGCCTTGATTTTTTGGCTATATTTGTAATGGAATAAAATTCTTGACATAATCCAGTTTTCTTTTTGTGGTCTGTTGCTCGCTACCCTGGGATTTTTTTACCCATTGGTTTTTCAGTCACAATTTTTTTGTGCTTTGTGCAATCAACAATGTGTATATATGTGCCTCTTCAAAAAGGCTCACATTTATCTAAGAAGTTAGGCATATAGAAACATTGCACCGAATAGCAAGCAACTGAATTGCTCACTTGAACTATGTAGACCTGCCTTTGTATTTTGCTAGAAACTGCAAGATGCATACCAACAATTATAGTGCATTGTAAATCAAACAAGATGATCTTTCTCCAACAAAAAATTTTCATTATCATCATCAAAAGTTTCTCTTCTTTATGGTAAGGAATTACTTCTCCTTTCCTCTCACCTATGCATATAGAATTTGTAAATCTCTCTAAATTCAATTTCATTATCATTTTTTATATGTGACATGCACTGTCCTATTTACATATTTTTCTTAAATTATACAACCACTTAAATTTGTGTTTTAGATATGTTTGCCAAATGAAATATATGTCTATAGTACTGTAAAGTTCATAGTTTGTTTCTGTAGGGTTGATCCTGACTGAAATGCATGATTATAGCTACATTATATTTGTATACAAGATGTTAGGGATCCGCAGAAATGTTAAATGGCTTTACAATTCCACATTTTACATGTTGTATGGACTTCACCTATATTCCACCCATATACAATGTAAACTCATGTATATTTTTTCATTTCTCATTTGACAACTCCATGTCAAATTATGTGGGTCAATGGGATGATCCCACAAAGCTAGTTTACAATTTCTAGGAGATTCTAATTTTTGTTGAAATCACATATTTTGAGGAAATATAATTATTTAAGCCTTAAAAACTTTCATTTAAATCATTCCAATTGAAGAGCGTTTGATCAAACTACCTTAGATCAAACCCTCTTGGATAGAACCCACTAGTTTTAAACCATACCTATAACGAAATCTCCTTTACACCTATCAAAATGTTGATAAAACCACTTTTGATTTACTTCCTTTTGGGGATCAAATGAATTTATTTAATTTTTTTGAAGCATGTAGTCCCTATTATAAGCTTCCCAAAGTATACATTTAAATAAATTTAATTTATTATTATATTTATTTTTATTTTGTGAATGTAGGTTTTTCACCAAAAATCAAGCTCTTTGTTCTGTACATATGGAAAAATAATAGATTATCAAAAAAAAAATGAAAAATATGAGTGCACTAGAAATTGAAGTCCTTGATCCAAAAAAAAAGATTTTCAATACATACAAAAAAAGTTACACATTATATGGTTGAATGCTATGTCTGAATTGTAATTGGTTTGACTTCGAAACTTGATTAAAGAAAAAACATTCAATAAAAAACTATCTAACCAAGTGGAAGTACTAGATATCGGAGTTAAAAATATAAAATTGAAAGTTTAATTAGAATTTATCCTTCATGGATAAAAAGTTATGGGTTATACGGTGAGTGTCACTTTTTAAAAATGTTGTTTTCTAAAAAAATAGTTCTCGAGGGAGATGGAAAAAGAAGTGCAATCTAATTACAAAAATTTTGAAAAAAAAATATTTATAATCTATAGAAAAAAATTTACGAAACTCTAGTTTGCATCATCTTCAAATTCCTCACAGTTTAGCCGATATAGGTGCCGGAAAGTGATGATTCAATTAAAAAAATTAATTTCAGTGTCCAATTTGGCCAAAAATTGTAAACCACTATTGTGGGATCACCCAATGTACAACATTGATTTCGACTGAACAAATTTCCTCAGGTGCCAGAGCATTTCCTTCAACATTCACCAAAGTGGTGGAAAATTAATGTTACTGCTCGGGGCTTTAGTCATAGCCAATGATACTCCATTACCTGATATGGTAGGGTGGAGGGCAGGATTCCTTTTCAGTGTCAAAACTCCAATCCATTTTGTGCACAACGTATTTCTATATTTTAGTTACTTACTTTGTTGTACTGCACAACTCCATTCCATCTCATTTGTAATTAATTCTATAAGTCTTTATATTTTGTGATTTTTTTATTGTCTACCAAGAGAAACAATTGTCCATCACAGGCCTTTACATGTGATTAGATATTGTATTGAGTCATTGGCGACCTAAACATTGCTCTTGCCATTGATCATAGTGGTGGATAGTTTATTTTCTTGCTCAGGGGTTTGGTGAGAGCACACGACACTCCATGAGCCAATTATGGTAGGGTGGAAATCGGGCCTTGTTTTGTTTTGTGCATACTGCATTCTACCACACACACTAGGTATGGCTAAATTATAATCACTCCATTCATCCCATTGCAAGTAGAGAGAAAATTATGTATTATAAAATATACAACTTTCATATATTTTGATTTACATATCGTTTATCAATAAAGTGTGATCACTAGACTAGAATTCACACTTTGTATATACATAGGTTGTATATGGTTTAACATTTATACTAAATTTTTTGCATACGACTATAGCTGTGAGTTTTAGCTTTCCACCACGATGGCTATAATGGAATAAAATAGTTAATGTTATGTGGTTCATTCTATTTTTGCATAATCACCACACTAAACTTCAGACTTTTTTGTTATTCTTCCAGACCATATTCCAGCTATAATGTGGTGTTTGATGAACTAATGTGTTACAAACAACCTTTTCAGAATAATGATAATGACTAGAAAATCAATGACAATGGTCAAATAGACAATCATATCCTCATGTACCCTATATTGATTGTAATAAGCAATATTCATTTCACCACTGATTAGAGTGGTGGGCAATGTATATTATTTCTTGGGGGTTTGGTGAGAGCCCATGAAGCTCTATGACCCAATATAGTAGGGTGGAGAGTAGGCCTTATTGTGTTGAGTTTTATTTTATAGTTTTTATGTACAAATTGCTATCTTTCTCACATAGGATTCACAAAAAAATTCAAATGTTTTAAGTTGTGGTTACAACGTACTAAAATAGTTGATATTATACACTTTATGTTAGCTTGCATTGGCCATTGTTGATAATTGATCTCTTGCTTAAGCTATATCATTCCATAGAGGAGGCTGGCAAAATAACGCAGCTGTACAAGAGGCCAGTGAAATGTCATCAGCATTGATTGGTGTATGGTTTCCATAAAGTGGTGATCATACAAGTAACATCTATTTTAAAGTCCTCAGAAAACAAAATGAATGTATGTGCAATTATCGATAACGTGTTTTTGGGTGTCATTCTTTGGGTTTATGTTGTTGTTGAAGGTAGCTATGGAGGCCAGCGAAACAACATTAGCATTATTTTTTGTATGGTTTCCATGTAGTGGTGATGGTGCAAGTAACATCTTTTTTAAAGTTATCGACAAGAAAAATGAATGTCTTTGTAGTTATCGGTAGCGTATTGTTAGGTTTCATTCTATGGGTTTTAGTTGTTGTTGAACATAGCTGTGAGTAAGGATGGAAAGCTTATGTGGAGGTGCAAGTGTGTTCATTGGCTATGGAATCTTTGTGAAGGTGGTTGGATGTTATCTTGTGTTCTTTGCATGCATTCATGGTTGCAAAAGTTGTGGGTTCTAATAAATTTGTAATCATTTTTTGTAGGAAGTGGAGAAAGAATGGAGGGAAGAGAAAGAAAGCAAGTAGAGATGTAATTGAAGGAAGCAGGAAGAGGTGTATATTTTTTATTTTTCCACCCCATCATCTAGTTGTTCTTAGTCAGTTCTATAATCTCTTCATATTTGCAGTTGCTCCAAAAAGCATGCTTCTCCCTTAGGAGAGAGAATTCAAGAAGTGGGATGTTGATATTCCAGTATACATGCTAAATAGATGAATGAGCTTTCAAACAACTGTGAAGATAAAGTGATTATAAGACTGGCTAAGAGAATGGGAACATTGATTTCACCATTCATCACAGTAGTGGCCACCCAATATTAGAGAGAAGGCCTCATTTTGTTCTCTTCCATTTTATATTTTCTATGTGTGCAACTGAATTACTCACTTGAACAATACTATTCATTGGCATGATCATGAAAGTTGGTGTACTTTATGGTAAGTAATTGTAGGAGTTTGGTGATAGTTGATGATGCTCCATGATCCAAAATGGTAGGGTGGAGAGCATGGAACCTTTTGTGTATCTAGACTTCAATGGATTGCATCCAGAAGGTCTAGCCTTTGCAGTAAAATTTTTACATAGGAACGTGGGTATCAGTTTTTAGCTTTCTATCGTGATGGTTGTAATGGAATAAAATAGTTAATTTTGCGCAGTTCATTCTATTTTTGCATAATCTACATACTAAACTTCACACATTTTTGTTATTATTGCAGACCATATTCTAGCCATAATGTGGTATATGATGGACTAATGTGTTACAAACAACCTTTCACAATAATGATGGTGGCTAAAAAATTAGTAATAATGGTCAATTACACAATCAGATCCTAATGTACTCTATATTGATTGTAATAAGCAATATTCATTTCACCACTGATCAGAGTGGTGGGCAATGTATATTCTTTCTCGAGGGTTCGGTGAGAGTCCATGAGGCTCCATAACTCAATATGGTAGGGTGGAGAGCAGACCTTATTATGTTGAGTTTTATTTTATATTTTTTATGTAGAAATTGCTATCTTTCTAACATAAGATTCATAAAAAAATTATATGCTTTAGGTTATGCTTACAACATAGTGAACTAGTTGATCTTATACACTTTAAATGTTAGATTCCATTGGGCATTGTTGATTATTGTTCTCTTGCCTAAGCTATACTGTTTGATTATTGAGAAGGTGTTGTCAAAAAGGCTGTGTTGTTTCAATTTTTGATAGGGTACTATTGAGTTATTGTCAATTTCCTCTTTCTCTCCCTTTATGCTTTGTGTTTTGTGCTTGAATTTTTAAATTACCCTGCCGATCATCTAATTTATCTTAGCCAGTTTTACAATTTGTTCATATTCACAGTTGCTCCAAAAAACATGCTTCTCCCTTAGGAGAGATAGTTCAAGAACTTGGGTGTTGATATTCTAGTTTATATGGTAAACAGATGGATGACCTTTGCAAATTAAGTTCAACCAACTATGAAGATGAAGTTATTGTAACTGTGGTTATGAATCAACATCCCACTTCTTGAACTCTCTTTCCCAAAGGAGAATAGCCAATGACGCTCCATGACCCAATATGGTAGGGTGGAGAGCAGACCTGCTTTTGTATGTCCAGACTTCAATCCATTCCCTATAGAAGGTATGGCTAGATTTTATTTACTTACTATGTTCTACTACAACTGTATTGCATCATCTTTGTAATTAATTGTATAAGTCTTTATATTTTCTAATTTATTTATTGTGTACCAATGGTGCCTATTTATTACACTAACACTTTTTTGTTATTCTTGCAGACCATGCTCCAGCAATAATGTGGTGTTTCATGAACTAATGTGTTACAAACAACCTTCTTGAATAATGCTAGTGACTATAAAATCAACAATAATGGTCAAATAGACAATCATATCCTAATGTAATCTATATTGATTGTAATACGCAATATTCATTTCACCACTAATCACTATGGTGGCCAATCTATATTCTTGCTCAGGGGTTTGGTGAGGCTCCATGAGGCTCCATGACCCAATATGGTAGGGTGGAGAGCAGGCCTCATTGTGTTGACTTTTACTTTATATTTTGTATGTACAAATTGCTATCCTTCTGATGTAGGAATTGAAAAAAAAAAAATGTTTAAGCTTACAGTTACAATGGAGTAAAATAGTTGATCTTCTACACTTTATGTTAGATTCCATTGGGCATTGTTGATTATTGTTCTCTTGCTTATACTCTACATTACACAAATAATTAAATTGTTTTAACCAAAATTTATCTTTGGTACTTTGTTGCTAGCTATGAAAAGATTTTTAGTTTGTATAATAAAGAATTGATGCAATTGCCAAATTATGGTGTGTCCTTATATAATCATGAATTCAACTAATAGTATGCCACGATTATTATTTCCCATCTGAATACACATTAATAATGTCATCAATTATTGAGACATTCAAGCTTATCCATAATAATATTATATTTTGATTAACTAATAAAACTTAAGGATATTGATATTATTTTTAGATTGTTTTAAGTATAATTGATGTAGGGTTCTTTTTTTTGATAAAAGGGATAAACAGGTTTTACAGGGACCTGAAACCACAAAGTAACATTACAAGAAAAGACCAAAACAAAGGTCTGAAAGACAAAAAGGCTACCATAGAGATAAAAACCAGCTAAAATAGACACCCACAAAAAGTCGCAAAAAAACCATCAGATGGCCGGAAAAAAAAAAAAAAAAACTGGGCCTAGCCATAGCTAATCCATAGACTTCAGAAGCTCGTCAGCAACCTCTTCCAGGTCCACCATATCCTAGACCCCCTCCATGAAAATTTGAGTCATATTTGGGGTAGTCAGGGCTCTTCTTTTCATACTTGATTTGGTTCACTTAGAGATCCCTGCTTCCTCATCCTGGTCTTTCTCCTGATCAAGGTCGACAATTAGCACTATTTTCTGGGTTTTCTCCAATCTTTCAGTCATGGCTTTGATGATTAAAGAGTTATGTCTAGCAATTCTGCAGTTCTGATCAGTAATTCTTTTCATGGTTCCTTTAATTTTATCAAGATCATTTTCAACAGTGTTGTCCTTTTGTATGTTAATCTTCACAAAGGTATTCTTCTCCACTTCAAGCTAAATTAGCCCCACAACTTTGACTTCAATTTCCCCCAACTTACTATGAAGAGACAGATTTTTTGGTCTTCAACTCACTAATTTCATAAAATAACCATTTGGAAAAATTAAATTGGTCCACAGAACATCTCTTGGCAGTTCCAACGAAGTCAAAAGGGGGGTCACAATCAGAATTGACCCCAAAATTAACCGACTCCGCACCTCTGGGAGGGATACAATTCTCCTGTTGAATATTCTGAGGGAAGTGGGGATCCTCAAGACTGACCTCGACCGCTTTAGCAGAAACAATAGGAGAGTCATCAGGGTAGGAGACTAACTTGTTAACCGGAGAACTAGAGCCCACAAATTTAGCATTAGGGTTTGTGCAGCCAGGGGCAGGAGCAGAGTAGGCACCAAAAGGCTGGGGGGATCGGCCAAAGGCATAAGGGGGGGCAGGGGAAGCGAGGATAGCTTGACATGGCCAGAAGAAACTTTAGTCTTAGATATACTAGGCTCAGTATCATCCTCATCATGCTCCAAAGGGGCTATAGGGTTTGATAGGGCAGGCATATTCTGAAAGTGCTCATAGATGAGGCTTAAAAGACCCGTGTGAAGAATCGGGTATATTTTAGGGCTCCTACTATGGTCAGAAAAGCTATTTCTTAGGGAACGGAGCAAGAAGAAAGGGATGGAAACACGCACCTTATGTTGGAAGTGATTGAGCGGCGCGAAGTGATATCCATAAACCCTAGTGAAGCGGTCGTTGAGAGTGATGTACTCCATGATAACCCTTAGCACTTTTCTCCATAAAACTTTTATGTCAACATTATTCTTAGTGATTTAATCATAGAGATGAGCTTTAGGTGTAGGGTTCTTTGTCACTAGCTACGAAAAGATCCTTAGTTTGTATCATAAAGAATTGATGTAGTGGCTAAATTATGGGGTGGGCTTATATAATGATGAATTCAACTAATTTTATGTCAACATTATTATTTCCCAACTAAATGCACATTAGTAATGTCATCAATTAAGACATTGAACCCTATCCATAATAATATTATATTTTGATTAACAAATAAAACTTAATGATATTGGTATTACTTAATGAAATCATTTCAAATTTAATAATAATATACAACTTAACTACATAATATTATTATTTACCCCACCAAACCAATTACCAATAATAATGATTTTATCACCAAATAATTAATTGAATGTTAATACAATTGTTCTTCAACCAAACCTCTATATGTGTATAAATATATTCTACAAAGTTACTTTTTCACCAATTATTGCTTTCACACTTTATCCTTTATATACATATCCTCCTTTCAACCCATTAGGGTTAACACCCTCCTTCGGTCCCTATTATAATTTAAAATAAAATAATGATGCTAAACTATAAGGTAAAAGTGGGATACAATATTGTTCCCACTAAATCACTTTAATTATCGCCTATAATATACCTAGCAATCGATTGTTTTGTTCGTTGGATTCCCTAATGTGTAACTATATTATATGCATCTGCATATAGCTACTGTGCCCACTCACGCCATTCACATTCTAATGTTTTTCTATAGAAACTGCCTGCACATCACTTGCCTTTCATGTTGCTCTCCGCCTATCAACTCATTGTTGCATGTTACTACACAGAACTGCTAGTATTTTATAATTTTCAATTGTCATCCTCAATTAAATTAATTCAGTGTCTAATAAACTGTTAACTGTTTGTCGTTTGAATTGGCATTATTCCCCTGCACTAAGGTTAAGGTTTTGACGTTAACTATTGAGTTTTGAGAAAACCAAAGTAGATTCTAACACTTTTAAATTCCTTTTACCATATTTAGATTGGATAGAAAATGTTGTTTTTGACAATTTTGTTGGGATCCGTGATCTTCGATTGGTTTATTCAGTGGGAAAGGCAGGTGGCCTATAATGTCACGTGTTCTATCAAATTGTCAGATAATGCATGACAGAGTGAACAGATAATTTTTCCTTATATGAAGTACCTCGAAAGCTGAATCCATCACCGATTTCGGATGGTTTTTCAGGTTGAAATGCGTTTGTTCTTTTGAAAGAGCGTTGAATGATACAGCACTGACTACATACATATTAAGCTGGCGATTCGAATCCCGACTTCCTCTGTTTTCAAGACAGCTGATGGACTAGCAGAGCTATTTAATTTTTTGTCGCTTTATATTAAAATAAAATTACAACTCACCAACTCTATAAGCTATTCCTAATTCAGCTTAAATGTATTAAAAATTATTTCGTCTGACAGAATTTTGTGCACGTATTAGAATTGAAGGTCAAACACAGCCAAATGAGAGAACTATCCCGGTGACTTCAAAATGGCAGTTGAGGAAGCCGTTATTGGAGAGAATATAGTTTTACTGACCTCGAAGACTGCAATAGTGCGTTGCTTGATTAGTGAACTAAATGAAAACGTGAGAAGTTGTATTGACAAGATAACAGATATTAGGTACTTTCCATTTTTTTCATATATAACAACCGATGTTCGGGATGAAGAAATGAAAATAAATAAATTTCAAATTCACTTAACTATACATCAATTTTGATAGTCGAATGACTACATTTTTTTCTAAAAGATCTACATTTAGTTGTGCGCTCCCCCTAGAATGAACGGAAAGAGGTCAAAAAGGAGGAGGAACGCTTGCTGGGAAGACCTCTCGTCAATGATATTAATATTTTTCAAAAATATGATGAAGTTTTTTGTCTGAGGATTTCATCTTCAGTATGAATGTTCCGCATTAATATGGTCTAAATCCATGAGTTCAACCGTCCAACAAGGATTTGAATCTAGAAGGGGTACACCCAGTGCTGGATTAAAAATCACCGATCACAACACTTGAATGTACAAGAATGAGCAACTCAAACATGCTAGTGCAATGATCCAGTAAAGGCTCACAGTTCGAAAACACCCAGCAGCAATGTGAACTTTAATGGTAAAGCTAGCAACCCATCATTTTAACCATCTCATTAGACCATGAACAAATAATCATATTCTTTTAGATTCAAATTAACCATAAAGTTATTTGTATGTGGCCTGAATACAAGGTTTTTAGGCTTTTGTTTCTTACTCAAATTGTCATTGTCAGAAATCAGAAATCAAAAAATTTACGGAGTTTTTGTTGGAAACAATTGTAAGCTCAAACACATTAATCATCGTTCACGGTCTACAAGGTACCCATTCAGGCAAACTTACACATTTCAATTTCATAATCCCGTTCAAAAATACAACTCACCTATTGCTTGAGCTATTGCACAGAATAGGGGTTAATCAGTTATTATTCGTTGTACATTTTATTGGTATCATGCATGGGTACGTAAACTCGTCTCTCAACATGAACATAGTAGACAGGATTTGGGCACGGATGGTTGTGAATTCCTTCGTAAGTTATAACAAGTATCTCATCGTCCAGAGGCTTTCGCTCTACCCGTTTCTTCACACTGCATTTCTTGTGTGAGCATTTATAATAGCACCTGACAAATTCATACTCGTTTTTAGTACTATTTCTCAATCAGTCCTCCCAAGACAAAGCTTCCTAAGTTACAAAGATATAAATTATTAAAGAATCTACCTTGGCATGCTGCAATTTTCCATCGATTTCTCTCCGTACTTGCGCCATTTGTACCCGTCGTCCAAAAGTTCTTCACTTTTCACTTGAATTATAATTTTCTGCGTCTGGCTTGATTTCTCGTCAACATTCTTCTTGCTGCAAATAGACACTTAGCTGTTAATAAATACAGTAGAATTATTTTCTAATAAATACAATAGAGATATTTACCATAATCTTAACCCTAAAGCACGTATAGTTCTTACCGTTTGCTCTGGCACTGCAATATCCCATCTTCATCAGCACTTCTTAGTCTCTTACAGTTACTACTACTATGTGAGTCTACTGGTTCATGGTGCTCAAAAATCTCACAGCCTTCATATCCTACAGATTTCTGTGCAGGGAAAGAAGAGATCTCAACATTATCAGGAGAAGAAAGGGATTGAGAGGAATATGATGTTTGACAAGGATAGGAAAGCGGTGGCTGAATGAGATCGAAAACTGAAAATTCGGTGTTGTTGTTTGGGAAACAGAAATCTCTTCCATCTAAATTGTTGTCAAAGACGTCAAATTCCGCAGAAAAAATATCTCCATCTTCTAACACGAAACCGTCGGCAAATCCAGTAGCTGCCATGGCACTCTGAATCTTTAAATAATGCTCTATCAATATATATGCTTCAATTGAATTCGTCTAGATGTATGAGAGATCCAAACGCCTCCCAATGAAATTGAGATGAAATTGTGTGGCGACCCGAGGAATTTTATAGGGGAATATTATGATTGAATGGTTATGTAGGATAGAACTGAAAGGCTAAAAATAGTAATAAAAGCACGCGTGAAGATCTTCAATAATTGATGTCAATCAGCCGAGCGATTCGCTTCCATTGTTCACACCGTGCTTACAGACGAAACTTTAAATGTCAGTTTTAGAGTTTAGGTAAGTCCAAATAGCACATTTACATTGACTTGCATTTTTAATATCTTTTGTTTTTATTTATATGTAGTTGTTATTCATAAACACTAATGGAGAGATTTTTATTTTTATATTTAATTTTAGTTCTTTCTTTATTTTATTGTGTATATTAAAGAGTTATTCTCCTATACAGGCAGTTTTATACACTTTAACATTTACTTTTTATATATATCTATATATTCAATTAATTCATACATTTATAATACTTATATAAGCACTTATATTTATATAGTTATTGACCACCTAGATCTAATTATTTTCCATATTTCTTTATTTGAAGGCAACCCCACAATCATTGATCTATCCCCATTTCAAATTTTACAATTCAAATTTAAAGATATTTGATGTAATTTTGCAATATGTGCTAGTAATTAAAGATATTTGATGCATTCATTAAAAATATTACGAATAAACATTTCTTTCTCATCTTAGAAGATTTTAAGAGCAATTAACAATAAGACATTTCAATTGCGTGCTTTAAAAGGAGTAAGGACCTTACATACATCATTATAGTGAATTTTCCTATTGTATTTGAATTTTTATGCACATTTCTAGTCATTGACCTAAGAAAATTTTTATCCTTGTAATACAACAACCACCTTATTAAAGTATTTTTTAAAAGGAGCACTAGGCAAGTAGACAAACAAAATTACATTGTACTCAGGAAAGAATCTTGACACAAACGCCTAGTTCATGATCACAACCTTGTACTTAGACAATACCAAAATCTAACACAAGTGAGCAAATAAACAAAATCTCATTGTGTAGAGGGATGAATTCAAATTCAAAAGACCAATTCTTGAATACGAACTTGTCCTTAAACAATACACAAATCTAACATAGAATTTCAAATATTCATATAACAAAGAAACATCATTTTCTAATCCGATAAAAAAATATTCACTATTAACACACACTCTCTAATTATATAATTAAATACTAGCTCTCTAAATATTTACTTTCCTAATTTAAATGTGTAAACCTTTCTAATTGCCAATCACTAACTACTATTAATTATTCTATTAGATTCCATATATTTTTAAATTAAATTAAAACTATACTTAAAAAATCCATTATAATTTTTAAATACATATTTTTTAAAATCAATTTAAATTTGTATTAAACAAATAACAGTTTAATAATTAGATCACAAGTTGACTGCAAACATATTGAGTAGGTCCATCCACTAACTTTGTAATAGGAAATATTAAGTTGTATGTACGGGCCCCCTCGACTCAATAAATGTGGGAACTATATTTGGCTGCTTTTTCATGTTTTGTTCGTTTGAAAGCATACAATAATAAATGTATTTAGATTATTGAAATAAGGTATTATTTTTCAATCAATCTGACTCTCGGGAATAAATATATAGGTAATAGAAACAAGATTGACAATATTAAATTAAAGAAAAAATGTTTTATTATAAGCTACGCTAAGATGCATATGAGTTGTGGGGAATCTCCTGTTGTCGCGTTCATAAGAAAATGTAATCTCACACGTGCTTTGCTTAGAAAGAGGCAAGCTCCTCCTCATTACTTGTGATGGTTTAATTTGGTTTTGTTTTTAACAAATAAAATTTGTGGATTATATTAATATGAGCATTCCGCATTCTTTCTAAGTGGATTATAAAATAAGTATGGGTTTTTATAACTTGGGTTTATATGTTATTTCGTTTTTAAAAGAGTAAAAATCATGATGTAGATTTCAACTATCAGATTTTCTAAAATATTAAGAAATATAATATATAATTTTAAAAAACAATTACATTCTTAACTTTAAATTAACAAAAGATAGGATAAGAATTCTTTTTTCTTTTAAACCTTTTAAATTTAGATTTTTAGACAAATAATAATAAGTTTTTAATAAATATATATTTTTCAAATAATAATAAAAACAAACCAAAAAATTAAGAATTAACTTTTAATCGTTTGTTTATTTTATTTTTCACTTTTTAAGTTTGGTGTTACTTGTAATTTTAATATAAAAGTTATAATTTTATTTTAGCAAATTTAATATAGTTCATTTTTATTTTTAATATTTAAAAAAATTGTAACAATGGTGCAAGGTGGCGAGGAGGACTGAAAAAAAGTAGGTGATTAGGGAAGGAAGCACTAGGGAGATGATGAAGAAGATAACCAATCAAAGCAGGACAAGGCAGGGAAGAGCAGGATGGAGCTACCACCCACATTCCAAAATGGGTGTTCATTAGTGGCGAATGGATGGAAAAGTGTCATCCAAGCCATTGCAAGAAGGATACCTGCAACTCATGCCCTCAAAACTAGGTTGATTGGAGGAATTTGAGCTCAATGGAGTAGCAAGGGCTAAAACCAAGAAAATGGAATAGGAATAGAGAAAGCTAGGTTGCTCATGGTAGCTTTCCAAATCGCTGGCGTGGGTGGTTCGGGAAAAACAAATATCCCTAAGGCTGAAACATCTGCAAATTAGAGGAGCAAAGAAGGCAGAAAGTCAAAAGAGCTAGCAACCCTTGGAAGGGGAGAAGAAAGAACACTGAAGAAAAGGGTCATCCACAACAAGCAGGGGATCCGATCAGTCAAAGATAGCCACAAGTTGAGCAAAGATATGGCACCAATGGCATCAATGAGCAAAAGGAAAAGATTCCAAATGATTGGTTAGGAAAAGAGAAACCCTAGGAAACATGGGAAAGGCAAGTAGGAGCCAGATGGAATAGGGGAAAGTAAGCAAAAAATCCCAACCAATTATGGAGCCATGGTGGTAGAAGAATGGGAAGTCAAAAATCATCAAAGATAGGGAAGAGGGAGAGAAGCAGATGCAAATTTAAAGCCATGGGGGAGAAAACTATTTTTTATGCCAACATAAACAATTTAATTGAGGGTTTCTAGATTAAAAGATAGATCCCTATTTGCAAAATGGTGTGGACCAAGTGCCTTAAAGAATATATCATGGATTGGTAGCAACAAAGCTTCAAGGATTGGGTATGTGTTCGCCAATTACCGAACTCCTTTCTCATTAAATGCATTGGCATAAACTTAAAACTAGAAATTGTGTATGGAAAACCTTTGTTATTTAAGGGCTATAGTTTTCACGGTAAAAATTGGGAAGCTAACTTTGATACATGGAAGTACACCATCAAAAAGATTCGCACATGGATTAAACTAGTTGATCTCTCATCCAAATACTAGAGTGTGGAAGATCTGATAAAGATTGGGGATGCCCTAGGGGTATGTCTAGGATTTGATGAAGACTTCATCAATGGAAAAAAAGAAGTTGAAGCTAATATCTTGGTGGAAATTGTGGAAGGAGTGGGGATTTACAAAATCCTAGAAATATTATCTAAATTTGAAAGTTGGCACCAAAGAGTGGTCACATGTGAAGGAACACAAATCAGGAGGTGCTTATTCAAGGAGGTTGTAAGGGAAGCATTCTCTCGAAGATTGATAACTAAAAAGGATAACAACACAAACAGGTGAAATCAAAATGGAGAAAAAGAGATAGCAGAGAAGGAAAGTCACCCCGAGAGTCTGTAGAGTGCCTCAGCCCAAGGAAATGGATGCTTAGGTCAAATAATTAACATAAGATCTACAAAAATAAAGTTGAATGGGAGATACTTTGAAGCAAGGAAGGAACCATGTCAAAAAACAACATACGATGTGAATGTGGAAACTCAGGCAAAAAAACCTAAGTACTCTACTAGAACACACCAGAGAACTGCAAAAAGATACTACAATATAGCTGGAAGAGATCTCAAGTGAAATAATTAGCCCAAGGATAGGAGAGAAAAAGGAAAAAGAATATCAAAATCAATCAAAAATACCATCAAAGGAAGGAGGGGTCGATAAAGTTGGGAATGAGGAGGAAGAAGAAAAGTATATAAAAATGGGAAAAACAATGCAAACAGAGGAGGAAGGAATTGATAAAGATCTACAAGTGGATGACAATGAAAGTGAAGCAGAGATGGAATTAGATGAGGAGGACGAAGAGGAGGAAGAAGAAGGTGAGCTTATGGAAGAAAGAACCCTTGAAAAAGATCAATCAAGAATAAAGAAGCCCAACATCAAGAAAAAAGGAAAGAGGGGGCCTAAGACAAACAAAGCCAAATTAGAGATAGTGGTAAATGCAGCTAGAAAAAAAAGTTGAGGACAGGGAAGGATGTTATCCTTCCCTAAGCATAATGAAGTTCATAACACAGAATGTTATGGTCATAAATTCCCCTAAAAAATGTTGCCTGGTCAAGCGTCAAATTGACCAATCAAAAGTAGACATCTTCTTACTACAAGAAACAAAATGGGACACAAAAGAAAGAAAAAGTAGACTCAATTGGTGGAGACAGTGGAAGGGGAACTTTGTGGGAGCTAAAGGGGCCTCAGGGGGATTGGGTTCCCTTTGGAACCTGCTAGCAATATCAGGAGAGGTGGTAGAAGAGAACAAAAACTGGATAATGATGAAATTTAAACTACTCCAAAAGAATGAATAGTTCATAATAATAAATGTGTATGGACCTATAACCACAACTACCAAGAGAAATTTATGGTAGTAGCTATCCACATCCATAGCAAGTCTCAGGGGAGAGAAAGGTATCCTAGTCGGTGACTTCAATGCTACCCTAAACTATGGAGAAAAAAGGGGTGGATTGGGTAGTTCCACAAGAATTCAGTAGGACTTTCATATATTTATGGATAATAATCAATTGATGGACATACAAACCAAGAATGGGACCTTTACATGGAGCAATAGGATGAAATAATTTAACAATATTGTAGAGAGGCTAGATAGATTTCTCCTATTTGGGGATTGGGGAAGAGAGAATCTCCTACAAGAAGAACTATATTGCCTTACATTAGATTAGACCACTTCCCAGTCCATCTCTTCATCTAGCTAGATACATCCCTGAAAGGAAGCCCATTCAAGTTTGAAAACATGTGGCTTAGAGATGAAAGGCTTCTAGATGTAGTTGCCAAGTGGTGGGAGGAGCTAAGAATTGGGAACCACTCTCATTTATACAAAATTAGCAAAAAATTGAACCATGTGTAAAACAAAGTTCTGGACTAGAACAAGTTACACTTCAAAAACATCTTCCAGGAGAAAGAGAGTTTAGTTGCACTCAATGAACACATCATAGAAAATGGCATGAGAAGTGATGACTTTGAAATGGAAAAAAACAATGAAAGGGGAATTGGCTAAAATAATGAAAAGAGAGGAGTGTTTTGGAAACAAAAATCAAGGGAAAAATGGCTAAAGGAAGGAGATAGGAACACCAAGTATTTTGACAAAACAACGGTGAAAAATAGGAGAAGAAACAGAATCACAAAAATTAGAAGGGAAGATGGATTAGAAACCCAATCAATGGATGAGGTCAATGAGGAGTCAGTGAATATTTTTCAGGTAATACTAAATAGACTAGCACTAGGAAATAGGAATGCTTGGGACAAACTCTTGAGCTACATTCGAAGTGTAATAAGAAAAGATCAAAACAAGGCACTCTATAAAAAAATTAGTATGGAAGAGCTAAAGAAAGAAACCTTCCAACTTAATCTTGATAAGGCCCCGAGCTTGGATGGGTTTTCAACGGGCTTCTTTTAGAAATTATTGGGCATTGTGGGAGAAGATTTAACATTGGAAGTGGAAGAATCAAGGAAAATAATGACTATGTTGGGCTCTATTGGATAGGACAACTAAGGAGGAGGGTGAATCAATTGTCACAAATTATAGCCTTAAATTTAATTACTATAACTAACGCATGACTGATTAAGTGATTAACCATCAAATGCAAATACACAAACACAATAACACTAGATTTACATGGAAAAACCAATGAGGGAAAAACCATAATGAGGATTAATTCACACTATAGAGAATATAAAAAATGATTACAAAAAGGCTCATTTCCAAATATAAGGCTCAATGTCTAAAACAAGGACTCGCTATCCATAGGGCTACAACCTAGAGGGCTCACTACCATAGAGGTACCAAGAAGATGGCTCACTACCAGAATACAAAATTTATGGCTTAATGCCAAAATGAACGGATGAATTACACCTT
Organism: Sequoia sempervirens; assembly: GCA_007258455.2. Lineage (NCBI taxonomy): Eukaryota > Viridiplantae > Streptophyta > Pinopsida > Cupressales > Cupressaceae > Sequoia > Sequoia sempervirens. The sequence continues at coordinate 197,309,709 of VDFB02000003.1, forward strand.
TCTTGTATTGAATTCAATCCTAGATGAAGCTATATAATCACACTATACTTCTGCTCAGTTTACACACTTTTTTCTTCGCTTGATTCGCTTATTTAGATCTACTACAACCACACACTTTCCAGAGATACATAATCAAGCTCTATACTTCTTGCTTCATTCATTCATCCATTTGGTCATCCATACACCCATTCATCCTCTTTCTCATATTTTCAAGAAACACATGAATATATATATATATATATGTATATGTATCCAACACATCAATCGGGTTGGCCATTAAAACATCATAAAGTATTGTATACACCAATTCAGCCAAGATCTATCTGAATGATAGTTTGTTATATGATAGGAATCGAACCAAAAATCTAACATGCTAGATCACACATAATAGACAAATTTAATGTGAAATAGCTTCCAGTAACTAGACATACATGTAGTACTATGTTGAAATCAATGACAACCATATGATGCAATCTTCAACTTCCAACAATCTCCCTCTTTGTAATTGATGGAAACAAAAGATGTGAAAAGCCAACAACAAAAAAACAAAAAAAGGTTCACTTCATTTCACTTGCTTTCTTTCTCTCTCTCTATCTCCCCTTTTGACATGAATGAGAAAAAAAAGTTCTACTTGCCCTTTGCTCCAAAAAAAGGGTTCGAAGTTTTACAAAAAGGTTTAGCAAAAATGATTCTTTAGCTCAATCATTCCTTCTTCAAAATATTTCCTTGTATTTTTCTTTCAGTTCCAGAAGACATTTCTTTAAGGAATCCACTACTAGCATTATGTATAGACAAATACTATTAATCTTTGCTATTGAATCAATTATTTCCAGAAGAGTGCATCTGCAATGTCAATATTCTATGTGTTTTTCTTAACATCCTCTAAGAGACCCAAAATTTGTTCTAATCTTAATTCAGTTATCTCTTTGACTTTCCAAAAGATTTTCACAATACCATCCCTTTGTGTTGTGTTGACAACAAGATCATATTGTAATGAGCATTCAATCTTTGTCATTAAGAATATCATATGTTTCTCCAATAGAATTCAATTCATGCTCAATAGACTCAGTTTTTGTTTTGTAGTTCCCAATACTAGTAGACCACTGAAGACAATACATGTATACACTATTTACACTTTTGATACAACTCTTCAGCTCATTTATACTCATGGTCAAACTCTTTTGTTCATTTCTACATCTTTCTTCTAAAGCCAATTGAATTTCATCTTTTTCTACTACTTCACCAGGTGATAGTTGTTGTGCATGTTTTGTACACATGCCCTGACGTAGAAAGGGACCCCCCTTTATTTTCGCTCTCAACAGGCTACTTTGCTCCTATCTTATTTTGTGTGCCCCACTTTTCAAGCCCAAATTGGTCATGTTCCTTCAAAAGATCAAATTCCCCTTACCAAATTCACCTACTTAGGGTATTCAAGTCCAGGGAGAAACAAAATCCCCCATCCCTTTTCTATTTTTTGTCTTGTTCCTGCTAACTTGGTCCCTGATTGCTCGATCCACTTTCCACATTTTAACTTTGGGGACAAGTTTCTTGTGGATTTGGGATGTGTTTGTGGTGCCTAAGTGAACTGCCAAGGTTTTGTCAACATTTTGTTAAGTTTTGGTGGTTTCAGAACTTTCCCTCCAAAACTCCTTCCCCTTTTAGTTGTTTTAAAACATCTGTGGACCCCTGACAGTCCGCCTTCCACATTTTTGACTTTGGGGACAAGTTTCTTGTGGATTTGAGATGTGTTTGTGGTGCCTAAGTGAATTGTCAAGGTTTCGTCAACGTTCTGTTAAGTTTCGGTGGTTTTGGAACTTTACCTCTAGAACTCCCTCCCTCTTTGGCTATTTTGAAACATTCATGGACCCCTGATGGTCTGATTTCCACATTTTTGACTTTGGGGAAAACTTTCTAGTGGATTTGGAATGTGTTTGTGGTGCTTAAGTGAATTTCCAAGGTTTCGTCAATGTTCCGTTAAGTTTCGGTGGTTTCAGAACTTTCCCTTTAGAACTCCCTCCCTCTTTAGCTGTTTTGAAACATCTGTGGATCCCTGACGGTCCACTTTCCACATTTTTTACTTTGGAGAAAACTTTCTAGTGGATTTGGGATGTGTTTGTGGTGCCTAAGTGAACTGCCAAGGTTTCGTTAATGTTTTGTTAAGTTTTGGTGGTTTTAGAACTTTCCCTCTAGAACTCCCTCTCTCTTTGGCTATTTTGAAACATTCGTGGACCACCGACGGTCTGCTTAAATCCACATTTTTGATTTTGGGGACAACTTTTGGGTGGATTTTGGATTTTTTTGTAGTGCCTAAGTGAACTACCAAGGTTTCGTCAACATTCTGTTAAGTTTCGGTGGTTTTGGAACTTTCCCTCTAGAACTCCCTCCCTCTTTGCCTATTTTGAAACATTCATGGACCCCTGACAGTTCGCTTTCCACATTTTTGACTGTGGTAAAAACTTTCTGGTGGATTTGAGATGTGTTTGTGGTGCCTAAGTGAACTGCCAAGGTTTTGTCAATTTCGTTAAGTTTCGATGGTTTCAGAACTTTCCCTCTTGAACTTCGTCCCTCTTTGGCTGTTTTGGAACATCCGTGGAGCCTCGATGACCTGGTCTCCAAGACTCGGCCCCTTCGTGGCCACTTTTGGGACTCCGTCCCTCTGTGGCAATTTTGAACATCCGTGGAGCCCCAACAACCTGGCCTCCGAAACCCGACCCCTCCATGGCTATTTCTGGGACTCTGTCCCTCCATGGTTGTTTTGAACATCCATGGAGCCCTGACAACCCGACCCCTAGAACCCGGCCGCTCCGTGGCCAATTCTGGGACTCCATCCCTCCATGGCCATTTCTGAGACCATCGTCATCGAGGACTTTCCTTCTAGGTAGTCCTGTGCTCATTGCCTTTTGAAAAGGGCAGTGACCCTCCGACTTTCCACTTCCAAGCTTCTAGATTTTTTCAAAGGAGTCCAATCTTAAGGAATTTTTTCTAGGAACTCTTCCTTCCCCTTTTCCCATGTGCTATAATTGAAAACTCTCAGTTTTACTATGTTTTGTGAGGTCTGGGAACTTCCCTTCTAGTTTGCTATCCCCCATTCGCTACCTGCTCCCTTTGGCCTGAATTAATGTTTAGGGTCCAAATGAGCTCCAAATATGATCTTTTGATAATCCATGGATGGATCTAATAAGGATTTTTTAAGATTTGACTAACGTTTTCCTTGATTTGTGTATGAAAGCACTTACGACACTTCATATATGCAAGATTCAAGAAGACTACCGCAAGTCCGTCGAGGAGACCTATTGAGAAAGTTGAACAAGGAGTTCGCATAGCTCCTGTCACCATTCATTTCATGTTCACCTCTCCCCCTAGCACCCACCACTAGGATCAGTGGTACAGGAAGGCCTGTGCCAAGGAAGTCAATGAAAAAAACTCAAGGTGGGTGTCCTTGAAGAAAGCATAAGGGAGTTGTTCACCCAAATCAGGGGCAACCAATCCATCGATGCCAATCATTGACGGGCTCGTTTGATCCAAGGAAGAACACTACAAACACATCAAGTAAGAAGGAAGCTTTCAGAAAATTTTAGCTACAATAAAAGGGCAATCAACTAAATGACAAAATTGCTACAGTGACTGGCACTAGATGACAAAATAGAGAAAAGACAAGGAATGTATTTTTAATTGTTGAATACTATGGGGTAGGTGAAACCCTATTGTAAAAAAATCTAGGCCATTCATTGGAAATTAATCCTATCCATTCATTTGGGCTTTGGAAAACTATAAATAGGGGATTGCCCCTCATTTGTAAAAGGTTGGAGAGCTATTGTAAAAAGCATTTGCAGCAATAGAAGACAACATTGCATGATTTTATGGATGTTCTCTTTGATTTTTCTCATCTTGCATGAATGGTTCTATCTTCTATGTTAGTTTTAGTATTAGTTTCTTGAATTGTTTTCATGATGCTGTTGTTGTTATAGTATTTGATGAGCTTCCAGCCCATACTTTTAGCACTTATTGATGACAAGTTACTGTGCAAAGTTAGCCTGGGCTTCTCTCTGTCATTACTGCAACCTAGTTCAATTACATGTTCATGATGTGCGTGTAATTTGAAAATCAAGAGACCTTAGAAGATTGCACTAGTTTTGTGTAGCTGTAGGTTTCTCTTGGTGAAGCAAAACTTAGTTTAGGAAGCTAGTCTACTGTAGCAACCACCATGGTTAATGTTCATTTGTAGCTTAGGATTAGAATAGCTTTCTTAACCCTTCTACTTTCGCTATTTCTTTTAATCCTTGGTTAGAGTAGGATCCAAAGGATCACCATGAAGCTAAATCAGATGAACTTGATGAGTTTCAGCTTGCTATTTTGAGTGGACAACCACTATTCATTCACTTCCAACACTTTGAAACTGCATTTGCAAACCCAACTTTCCACACTTTGTAACTCATTCGTAGGTTTTCCTTGTGATTCCAACAAATCACATAAATCAACTGAGATATTCCAAGCACTGTCAAGACCTGACATTAGAGACCTTGGGATAGTGTTCTGCAATCTGATTATGGAAGATTATCTTTCAAGAGAGGTGATGCACCTATGCATTTCCTATGTTGAGAAGTGCATAAAAAAAAACATCAACAAAACTAGCGCTAGAGGGAGGGTTGACATGTTGGGAATACAAGGCTAAAGGTTTGAAGTGATTCATTTTATGCCCTCCTCTTAACACCATCAATAGAAGTTGTGCTAGAAGGAGGGCATGACATGTTGAGGCTACAAAAATGAAAGTTGGCACTTCAAAAAGAGAACTTTCAAAGAAGAAATATGAAATAAGGAGATCTCTTTTAATGCTAAAAATATAGAAAATTATGAAGGAAAAAGAAGTTGAGTCAAAATGGAGCAGCATGCACAAATTGGCATCACTCAATTGCATGTAGATTTGAACAAGAGACTAAAGAATCCATTGCAACAATTTGTA
>VDFB02000003.1:197314768-197433818 GCA_007258455.2 Sequoia sempervirens
ATACATATATATATATATATATATATATATATATATATATATACATATGTATATATATATGTATATGTATATATGCATGTATATATAGATACATACAAACAATCGACACAACAAAACAATATTTCTTTCAAGAATAACCCAAATGAGATGCACCTCTACCCACTTCCTTCAATAACACCCCTTCCTGCTTGCTTCCTCTTTCCTCTGTTCTTTCTTGACAACCTGCCAAAAAAGACCACATAATTATCACAACCCCCACCATTTGTAACCATCGATGCATGCAACAAAACAAAAGATAACCTTCAACCACCTTCATAGAAATTGCATATCCATTCAATGAACTTGCACCTTCACAAAAACTTTCCCTCCACACTCACTGCTACCTTCAACAATAACAAAAACCCTCACAATGACAACAAAGAATATGTTATCGATAATTGGATAGACATTCATTTTGTTTTCCAAGGACTTTAAAATAGATGGTACTTGCACCATCACCACTACACAGAAACCATATATAAAAATATTTTTTACATACACATATACATATATATATACATGCATATATATACATACATATATACATACATTCATATATATATATATATGTATATATATATATATACATATATATATATGTGTGTGTGTGTGTGTGTGTGTGTATATATATATATGTATATATATATGTATATGTATATATATATATACGTAAGGCGTATATGTATATGTATATATACATATGTATATGTATATGTATATATATATATGTGTGTGTGTGTGTATATATATATATATATGTATATGCATGTGTATATATATATATATATGTATGGGCGTATAAGGAGATATAGATATGTATAAGCAGCGCATACGTATGGGCGTATATGCATATATATACGGTGGTGGTAAGCATACATAATATATGCAAGTTATAAGTAAGGTATATGTATATATATATATGCAAGGGATGGCGCGGCGATATATATGGCGATAAGTATATATATACGGGCTATACGCTATACATGCCAATGGGCGCTGGCGTTCAATGGTAATAAATTGCAGGATGTGGAGCTTTAAATTTAAGCGGCTGTATTGCTTGTCCTATATTGTGGCTTTTTGCATGTGGTTGGCTGTAGAAAGCAATGTTGTTTGATTTATAGCTTTCACTTTTTATTTTGGTTGGAACACAATAAAATAATTAAAGTTGTTGATTCTATGTTTGGTTATAGTAGTTATCATTGATTATTGTTCTTTGCCTTAGGCTATACATGGTATATTTGAATGTCAATATATATATGTAACATTAGAATTCTTAACGTTATGGAGTTTTGGTTGATTCTTATTGTATAGCTCGAACTATATTGTGCCTTTTTGCATGTAGCTATGTATTGAAAGCATTGTTGTTTGATTCGTGGTTTTCATTTTTTGGCTATGGTTGGAATAGAGAAAAATAATTATAATATGTCTACATATATACATATATTTATATATATTTCAATTTACAGTGGGTCTCTCTCCATGGTTGTATACATATATACACATATATGTTTATATATACATATATAGACACACACAAACACATATATATTCTTGTACGGTTTGTGTTTGATAATTGTGCTTTGTGGCTATGTTTGCAACGAGATAAAATTGTAGAGTCTATGGAGTTCTTGTCAATTGTTATTGCACAACTCAAGCTATATTTTGGCTTACTCCTTGTAGGCAGCCGCTGAAAGCACTATTGTTTCATTTATGACTTTCATTTTCTACTTATGGTTGTAATAGAATAGAACAAATATATTTCAACTTTTAGTGGGTTTCCCTTTGTGGCTATATACATATATACATCTATATGTCTATATATACATCTATATACACACATATATATACATATATATTTTTGTATGGTTTGTGCTTGATATTTGTGCTTTGGGGCTATGTTTACAATGAGATAAAATTGTCAATGCTATGGAGTTCTTGATGATTCTTATTGCATAGTTGAGGTTGTATAGTGGCTTACTCCTTACGGGTGGCCAATGAGAGCATTGTTGTTTCACTTATGCCTTTCATTTTTTGCTTATGGTTGTAACAAAATAAAACAATTAATTTTATTAATTTAGGTTTTAAGGGTTTTATTGATTATTGTTCTCCCCTTAGGCTATACATGATTTATTTTCATATCAATATATATATATATGTAAGATTAAAATTGTTAAGGTTATGGATTTTTGGTCAATTCTTTTATTTTTGCATCTAGTTGGCTATTGAAACCATTGTTGTTTGATTAATGGCTTTCATTTGCTCTTATGGATATCAATATATATATATATATATATATATATATATATATATATATATATATATATATATATATATATATGCAAGATTAAAATTGTTAAGCTTATGTAGTTTTGGTCAATTCTTATATTTCTGCATCTGGGTGGCTATTGAAACCATTGTTGTTTTATTCATTCCTTTCATTTTCTACTTATGGCTGGAACATAATAGAATAATTATATATATGTGTACACATATTCATATATTTATATATATTTCAAATTTTTGTTGGTCTCTATCCATATGGCCTACCATTGCAACCAATATTAATTCATTTAAGGTTCACGTTCTATTGGTATGTGTCAACTTTGCTAGGATTTTTCATCAGCCTCAACATTTTTCCCTCTTTTTTCGACGCCAGGGTAGACTTGGCAGATGGGCTATAGTTTGGTTAGGATTTCCGTTATCCCTGCTAGTATATGTATATGTATATATGTGTGTATATATATATACACACACATTTGTATATATATACAAATTTGTATTCATATATATATATATATATATATATATATATATATTGTTGGAAAAACAAGGACACACAACTGAGAGGGGGGTGAATAAGTTGTAATAGAAACAAAATTTTTTTCCTCTTAATTCTAACTTAATCTTAGATCTGATGAATAAACAATTAACCATAAACAATCAACAAATCAGAGAGACAAATAACATAGATTTTTTGCATGGAAACCCGGTTGGGGAAAAACCATGGTGGATGTTAGTCCACAAGATTATACTTTGCTAGAAGTATAAGAGAAATAATAAAGGGAATGCACATGCATTCAGGTACACTTCCTAGAGCTCACTGCTCAATTAAAAAAGAGGACTCAATGTCCAACAATAGGGTTTTGATTTAAACCATCCAAGATTTGTGAATTGAGAAAATAACTTCTTCTCTAAGCCTGATTACAGTTCCAATTAAGCTCAACACTTCTTTGCACTTCACACAATCTTCTTCACACTTTGCTCTACAATCAAATGATATTTTCACATATACACATAGGAGCACATGAAGCACCATCTTCAACAATGAACTAATTGCCCTTATATATCCCCTGCACAAGATTTCAATTGAACTTAGTTGGCCAAAAAAATAAAACATATTTTCAATTATTTCCAATGCCAGTCCAACTTAACATATAAAATTTTAATGTGAATCCACCAAGGTAGGCCACAAAATAGTGGAGACTCAAATTAATTTCACCTCAAAGATTCACAACATGCTATCACCAACATGTCGGCCAGGAACAAGAAAAACCAAACATGCGCACAAAGATCTTCAACCAAAAATTCTCTGAATAATGTGGAAACACCACAAATATAGAGAATAATCTAGAGACACCATAAAAAAACAAGAAACAATAGAGAAGCATCCACAACACCTTAAATAACAAAAAATACACAAACTTCATTTAGAAACACTAACAGAGACCAGCAAAACACTTTCAGACCACAACACACTAAAAACTTCATCCAGACCTCTAAAAATTCTAGTAGATGATCTAGAAACATTCAACACTAAATCCTTTAGTCCACATCATCCAATTTGCAACATACAAAACACAATATCTTCTTGACCTGCACAGTTCCACTAGGAACATAGAACACTTTCTTTTACAAATTTCTCAATATCCTCTACATATACAACACTTGATGGGTGCTGCCACAATAATGGGTTACACTTTTTGGGACATCCTGATTTTTGCCTGAAATCACATATTTTTAGAAAATACAATGATTTATGACTTTAAAGGTTCCATTTAAATTATTTTAATTAAATATGGATTGATCAAACCTCCTTAGATCAAACCCCCTTGGGTAGAACCTTGTTAGATTTAAACCATACCTATAATCGAGTGTCCTCTACACCTATCAAAATGCTAATAAAAAACCACTTTTGATTTACCTTTTGGGTGATCAAATGAATTTATTTAAAATTTATGTTTTGTAAGCCTGTAGCCCTTATTATAAGCTTCCCAAAAAGTATAATTTTACATATGTTTAATTTGATTATTATATTTATTTTTTATTTCTCATGAATGTAGGATTTTCAATGAACATCAAGTTATTTATTTCACACATACGAAAAAATAGAAAAATAGAGAAACAAATTTATAAAAAATACATGTCCCCTAGGTATTGATGTCCTTATTCCAACAAAAAAAGAATAAGTTAATTCAAATGAATACAAAAAAAGTTATGCATGCCGAAGTACACCTCTGTCCAAATTATAATTACGTCGACTTGGAAAATTAATTAAAAAAAAAGTATGTAACAAAAAATTATGAAAAAATATCCATCCCCTAGATATTGGTGTGAAAAAATTATTTTTAAAAATTAGAATTGTATCCTATCTATAAAAAAAAAGTTACGTGTGCCGAAGTAAACATCACTTTTTAAAAATGCTGATTAGTAGAAAAAATAAGTTATTAAAAATTACATAAAATGATTCACAATTTTTTTTTAATTTAAAAAAATAATAATAATTAGAATCTACACAAAATATCTAACAAATAACTAGTTTTATTCACCTTCAAAACCTTAATGGTTTATCTGCTATAGGTGTAAGAACATGAATGTCTATTGAAAAATCTTGATTTTAATGTCAAGTTTGGCCAAAAACTGTAACCCATTATTGTGGGATCACCCTGATACACCAAATGTTAATAGTGTTGACATCAATGACAACCATATATCAGTGACCATATCCAAAACATCCAACAATCTCTCCCTGTGGCATTGATGCCAACACATGATGTGAAAAATACACCATCAACTCAACACACACTTCTTCTCTTGTACTTCTCCACAAGACTTCTCTTCACAAGATTTTTTCACAATGTACTTCTCGCCCTTTGAAATCAATGGAAAAGGTAACTATGACCTTTCCAAACACATGCTCTGAACCACATATATGTACATCTGACTACTCCCCCTGAGTAGCAACCATGAAAATATCAATCTAGATCAGAATATAGAAATGAAGCACTCAGATTGATGCAAATAAATGCATCTTTAGTTCTTATCAAGAGGGGTGATTACCCCTAGCATTCCTCTAAGATACTCAAAAGTATCCTTCAACAATGGTTTAGTAAATATATCTATAATCTATTCTTTGGTAGGCACATACTCCAGTTTGACTTCATTATGGACCACTTCACCTTCTTCATTTAGATTGTTTATGAATACCCATTTGGTACCAATCACAATTTTGTCTTTAGGTCTAGGAACCAGTAGCCATGTATCATTATTTTCAATATATGTCAGCTCTTCCTTCATAGCTTCCAGCCAGTGTTCATCTTGACAGGCTTCAATGACACTCTTTGGTTCAATCTTGGATATTAGACAATATTCTTCTACAATTTTTCTTCTAGTTTTTACCCCTTTACTCTTATCTCCTATGATTTTATTTTCAGAATGATTCAGCTTCACATACCTTAGAGTTTTGGGACTTACTTGATCTTCTGATTCTTTGGATCTTTCTTCTACACTTCCACTTGTTTGTGCCTCTGCACTTGTCTAAGCTTATTGACTGACTTGATTCATTGGAACAAATTGAGGTTGCTTCACTATAACATATGGAATAATCTGAAGTAGATTCGATGTTTGAGTGCTCTTTAGTTGACTTGTGTTTTCTTCATCTGAATCATAACTACAATGTTTGGATGATTTGATAGAGTCCTCATCAACTCTGACATTTTCACTTTCAACCATCTTTCTTAGTCTTTTATTATAGCACCAGTATGCCTTACTCTTAGTAGAGTAACCTAGGAAAATCCCTTCATCACTTCTAGCATCAAATTTTCCTATATCATCATCTCTCTTGATATAACACCTACTTCCAAAGATCTTGAAATACTTTACAGTAGGCTTGTGACCAAACCATAACTCAGAAGGGGTCTTACGAAAATTTCCATTCACATTCACTCAGTTCGACGTATATGCAACAGTACTTACCACTTCACTCCAATACATTTTAGACACATTTTCTTCCATTATCATGGTTCTAGTTGCATCCATAATTGTTCTATTCTTTCTTTCTACAACTCCATTCTGTTGAGGGGTTTAGGGAGTAGATAACTGTATTTTAATTCCATGCTCTTCACAATAAGAATTGAATTCCTTAGACACGAACTCACCACCTTTGTTAGATCTCAGGCACTTGATTTTTATCCCTTTTTCATTTTCTGCCATAGCCTTGAAACTTTCTCCATGAATACTTCTAACTCTAAAAGGACCACAAAGGTTAGTATGTAACAAATCCAACAAATTAATTGAATGAAAATGTTTTCTCTGGAAGGAGACTCTTGTTTTTTTTCCCATCTAACATTCCTTGTAGATTATATTAGCAGGCTTCACTAATCTAGGCAGATCTCTTACTGCTTGGGAAAAACTTATCTTGATAATGTTGTCAAAGTTTACATGACATAATATCCTATGCCACAACCAACTTTCATCTACTTTAGCAATCAAACAACTTCCACTAGCAGTATTCAAATGAAAAATGTTACCTTCTATTTGTTTACCAGTTGAAATCAGGTTTCTGGAACTTCCCCCTATCTTACATCTTATGTCTTTGAACTGTAGATCATATCCGTTGTGAACCATCTGTCCAACACTCAAAAATTTGTGCTTGAGCCATTCAACATATAGGACATCATCAGTGTTATCTTTACCACTAAGGAAAATATATCCTCTGCCATGAGTCACACCAACATTATTATCTCCAAATATTACAACTCCATCATATTGTTCCAGACTCACAAATTTTCTTTTATCACCAGTCATATGATGCGAGCATCTACTATCAATTACCCATTCATCTTTTTCTTCAACTTGAGCTGCAAAAGCTTTTTCATCTTTAGTAGATTCAATAGCCACATGATTATTTTTAATAATAGCAATGAAATCCCAATCATCTTCTTTTCCATTATCTTTATCAGATTCTTCATCAGTCACTGCTTCTTCAGCAAAGCAGAATGTCTTCGAGAATATAGACTTCTTAGGTTTAGATTTAGGAACTCTTTTAGGACATCTTGATGCAAAATGACCTATTTTACTGTATGAGAAACATTTAATAGGTAATACATCTTCATACTTACCTTTTCCTCTCCCTTCTTGCTTTGCAATCATCACTTCCAGTTCTTCTACTTTTGTTTCTTTATCTTCGAGTTGTTTCAGTTCTTCATCATACTTGGATACCTTCCTAGAACTCTATCCCAAACTATATCTCTATCTGTGGCTTCCGGACATAGTAGCCTTAAATGTAGATTCAGTCTTTGGTGTGGATTCACCAAACTCACTTATCTCAAAAGAAACAAGTTTCCCTATCAGTGTATCTCTTGTCATCTTTTTTACTGATCTGAACTCTTCAATTGCATGAACCTTCATTTTGTAGGAGGGAGGCAAGGATCTGAGTACTTTAGCCACAATTTCATCATCATCCATAGAACCACCAGCACATGTAATACCCATCACTATCTCATTTACTCTCTACATAAGAGAAGTAATATTTTCATATTCACCCATCTTCAAATTCTCAGACATGCCTTTCAAACTCTATAGCTTATCCATCTTCGCCATTGCATCTCCTTCATACAAAGTTTCCAGTTTCTTCCACATTTCGTGAGCTTTATGCAGACCTACCACATTAGCCATCTCTGAATCTGTCAAGGCACTCACCAAAGATTCGATAGCCCTGACATTACTTTCAACGTCTTTGATCTCATCAACAATGGAGGGACCATTCTAAGCAATAACATATTGATTTTTAGTAATCTTCTAGATAGCATCACCAATACACATTAAGTGACATTGCATCCTAACTTTCCACAGGGAATAGTTAGATCCATCAAATCAAGGACTTTCCTTCTTGAATGTTAGTGTCATCTTAGATCACCTCAAGCTATTAGACTTTCTTTAGAGGACCCCACTCTAATACCAATTGTTGGCAAAACAAGGACACACAACTGAGAGGGGGGGTGAATCAGTTGTAACAGAAACTAAAATTTTTCCTTTTAATCTTAACTTAATTTTAGATTTGATGAATAAACAATCAACACATCAGAGAGACAAATAACACACAATTTTTTTGTGTGGAAACCTAGTTGGGGAAAAACCACAGTGGATGTTAGTCCACAAGATTATACTTTGCTAGAAGTATAAGAGAAATAATAAAGGGAATGCACATGCATTTAGGCACATTGCCTAGAGCTCACTGCTCAATTACAAAAGAGGACTCACTATCCAAAAATAGGGTTTGGATTAAAATCATCCAAGATTTGTGAACTGAGAAAATAGCTTCTTCTCTAAGCCTGATTATAGTTCCAATTAAGCTCAACACTTCTTTGCACTTCACACAATCTTCTTCACACTCTGATCTATAACTGAATGATATTCACACATATACACATAGGAGCACGTGAAGCACCATATTCAACAATGAACTAATCTCCCTTATATATCCACTGCATGGGATTTCAATTCAACTTAGTCACCTAGGAAAATAAATCATATTTTTAATTATTTTCAATGTCGACCCAACTTAACAAATAAAATTTTAATGTGAATCCACCAAGGTTGGCCACAACATAGTGGAGAACCAAATTAACATCTCCAATATGAGAAGACTCAAATTAATTTCACCTCGAATATCCACAACACGCTCTCACCAACATGTAAGCTAGGAACAAGAAAAACTAAACATGCGCACAAAGATCTTCAACCACGAACTCTTTGAATAATGTGGACACACCACAAAGATAGAGAATAATATAGAGACACCATAGAACACTAAGAAACAATAGAGAAGCATCTAAAACACCTTAAATAACAAGAATTACACAAACTTCATTCAAAAACACTGAGAGAGACTAGCAAAACACTATCAGACCACAACATACTCAAAACTTCACGCGGACTTCATAAACTTTTGGTGGATGATCTAGAAACATTCAACATTAAACCCTTTAATCCACATCATCCAATCTTCAACGTACAAAACACAACGCCTTCTTGGCCTGCACAGTTCCACTGGGAAGACATAACACTTTCTTAAATTACAATTTTCTCAATATCCTCGACATATACAACAATTGATACACCAAATGATAATAGTGTTGACATCAATGAAAACCACATATCAGCGACCATATCAAGAACATCCAACATATATATACACATTTGTATACATGTATACATATACATACATACATACATATATATATATACACACACATATACAGATATAGCGTCGAATAGCTTATGAGTTTGCTCAAAATATATATATGTATATACACACATTTGTATACATATATACATATACATCCAGATATATATATATATCTATATATATATGCCTATATGCCTATATACATATATATACACATTTGTATACATCTATACAGATATATATATATATATACACATTTACAAATATAGTTGTGGATAGCTTATAAGTTCACTCAGAATTTTTCTCGGTCTCCTAGTTTTTTGGCCTGTCAATTCCTGTGAAAAAGGTGGCGGAGGCAGTTGTTGGTTAATTTGGGAATAGGGCAGTGTTTTCTTGGCTGTGCAGATAGAGAAGGATGTAGAAATTAAATGTTGTTTCACATCAACATTAATTGATGTATGCTTTGCATGTATTGGTGATGGTCCTAATAAGACCAACGATAAATGGAAGCCATAAATGTAACACTTTAGCCTAACACAAACAACAATAGTGAACGTTCCCTTATGCAAAACAACATGGAGTACATAACATGAAATATTTTACTACATTCCAACCATCGCCGCAAAACAAAAGACGTGAAGGAAACAATATTATTATCCACACTCACCCAAATGGCCAAACTTGCAAAACACTTAAAAATGACGCTACCAAATGCATAAACAAACATACCCACAAAAGACGAACCATAAATCAAACAATATCGATACGAACAAAGTATTGCTATTTGCACCTTCTCATATATATAGTTGTAAATATGTCTCTATTTGCATATGCATATACATAAATACACATGCATGTAATTGACATTTCCCTATCCTATACAACTTCCTCATACATATGTGTGTAGATATCCAGTCGCCTCTTGGATATCTATGCATATATGCATACACAATTCAAAATTTACAACTATCTATGACTTATTCTAAACAGAAAAATAAAAAAAACACTGCTTCCAACAATGCATCACATACAAAACCCACAAAACACAGAAAGCTCCTAGTAACATACCAACTCAAAACCTCTACCACGAAAATTCCAACCCTAAAAAAATCAATATTGGTTTCAACTATAACCCAGATGTGGTAATTCACCAAAAACATAACACATTAACTATTTTCTAGTCATTCACACAAGACACTTATTGTCTTGACTTTTATTTTATATTTTACATGTAGACATTGCTTCCCTTCTCAGATAGCATTTAGAAAAAATATCTATTTTTTTAGGGAAAACCCACAAAACACAAGAGATCTCAATTTCAACATTCACCAAAACCACAATAGATTAATTATTTTCCAACCATTCACACAAAACCGAAGCCATAAATGGAACAATACAAACAACAGTCATTGACATGCCAAAACCCACAAAACTATATTGTCTTTCCAACAACAATCAACAAAATGAAACAATATTTCTTTCAAGAATAACCTAGATGAGATGCACCTCTACCCACTTCCTTCAATAACACCCCTTCTCACTTGCTTCCTCTTTCTTCTGTTCTTTCTCGACAACTTTCCAAACAAGACCACATAATTATCACAACCCTCACCATTTGCAACCATCAACGGATGCAACAAAATAGAAGATAACCTTCAACCACCTTCACATAAATTGCACAGTTGTTTGATGCACTTGCACCTTCACAAAATTTTTCTCTCTACACTCATTGCTACCTTCAACAATAACAAAAACTCTCACAATGACACCAAAGAATATTTTATTGATAACTAGACAGACATTCATTTTGTTTTCAAGGACTTTAAAATAGATAGTACTTGCACCATCACCACTACACAAAAACCATACAACAATCAATGCTAATGACATTTCATTGGCCTCCTCTACACTTCGGTCATTTCACCGGACTTCTCTATCCTCATGCCAAACGCCCACCACCTTTTACATGGCAATGGAAACCCAAGTCCTACACCTTAAACCAACAGGGCTTATGATAATGCTGACCACACTATAACCCATCCACCAAGTTTTCCCCAGCACCGGCAAAGTTGGAAAACAATGAGGCTGACAAAAATTATGGGAAAAGTTGACACAAATAGCCTATCAGGTAATTAAAAATTAAGCTAGTTTATTTATCATTTTCCATCTCAAATTAAAGCCACAATGTAAAATTGACCATTGTTATTTTGAACATAAATTTTAACATTTGCACTCATTCCTTTCTCTTTCTATTTAATTTATTTTCACTCACATTAGTGAATAATTTAAAATTATATTCTAAAATATTTTATGAAATTACAAAATTTTGAGAAATTCACTTAGTAAACTCATTCCATAGATGTAACTACTTCACCTATAGTTCTAGGTTCCTTATAGAACCTAAACCCCTAGGAGTGTAGTTTTATATTTTAAAGTTCGATGAATCCAAGTTTCTCATGGAACCCACCAACTAAAACTACAATGTGTAGTATCTAGTTTCCCTTTTTCATCCCTCAACTTGAGCTTGATCAACATAAAATAAATGTTTCATGGTTGCATGTTCCTCCCAAAGCTTGAATCCCACCAAGAACGTAAGAGCCAAGGTTACATGATAAATCTCTCTTAGCTAATGGAATTAATTCCAACCACTCTCATACCTCTCTTTAAATACCATTAATGAATAAAACTGTTTTGTATGGGTAGATAATGGGTATGTGTATACATTGTTAAGTTATATTTAAAGGATAGAGAATGAGGAAAAAGCTAATATGGAGGCATGAACACTCCTTGCAATAATTGAAATTGTGGATTTTTAGAGTTTCCTTTATATATGTGCACATTTCCAACTTTGATTTGGCCTATATTGGCTATATGATCCTTCCTTTTTATTTTTATGAAGATGGAAAATCAATTAAAAATATAGTAGTTACAAAACTAGAAAAAAAATGAAATTGGTATTGTAACGATCTGAATTTAACTCAAATTTTTAATAACATATGCAACTTTGGAAAGCTATATTCAACCTTGATTGAGTGTCTCACTATTTATGGTGTGCATTTCTAGATATTTTCCTAATTAGCTGGCTAGCTAGATGATTGTAAATATTTATAAGGATTTTGCAAGTTGAGTAAATCTATGGGTATACTCATCGATTACTTAGTAGAATAATTTAATATTATGTGACTATCTATTATTTTTTCAATGTTTATGTAGAACCTAGATTAATTGTTTAATTTGAAAGGCCTAATAAATTATTATATCTTGATTACATTATCACCTTAATTTTGGTTATTGCATGTCTCAAGTATTAATTTTATGATTTTTTTGAAAAAGGAAATAAAATAACTAGTTTGTTATTGTCTCCTTCTCTAAATCATTCTCCACACATTCAAAGGAAATAAATATAAATATCCTTTAATTTTTTAACTTTCTCTAGATTGTTCCAACTACTATGTTTGAATGTACATAATAGCAGAGGGGGATATTATAAAAAAAATTCACTAAATTTTATGTGGTTGATTATATATTCTATAATAATATTCCTACCTATGAATTTTTAAAATAAGCATATAGGTTTGAATTGACAACCAATGTAATGATGGACTATAAAATTTGTATAATTTGTGTGAGGTTTAGTGTTCAATTTTTAAATCAATATTTTTGTAGTACCTTAGGGAACCTAGCCTTGGTTTAGTAGAGAAAGAAGGGAAGCAAATAATACCCACCTCACTAATATTTCTTGAATTTCCCAACCTAAATATAGGTTTTGTTACACTCAAATTCAAAGATTAACACCCTTCGAGCTTGAGATACTATTTTATATTAAAAATATAGGTTCATAACTAAATAAAAATAAAATTACATCATTGTTGGGGTTAGCTTAACTTTGGTTTTATCATTCATTCCTTAGTAACAAATTTTTTTATCAATTATAATTGAGTTTGGGTAGGCTTGTCATCTCATCAAAATACACCAACAAATGACACCCACAATTGAAAAGAGGGTTGTTGGACTAAAAACAAATTAAAGACTCTATTGGTGGCTACAAATCTCAATCAATACTATTCCTTGGAAATATGAATGATACTTTAATAATCTCCTCATTTTTGTCAAGTGGTTATTGTACTATCCACGAGAAGAGATATTTTGTTTGTGTTCATGTTTCATGAGCACAAATCAATTTTTCTACACTTGGGTATATGCATTTTTGTTCTTCGAAAAAGTGAAGCATGGTTTCTTTCCTAGTATAGAAACTGTGGATGTTGAAAATCTGCAAATGGTTAAACCTTAACATAAAATCCTTATGCTAGTCATTTGAAACGCATTTAAATTCAACATCCCTAAGAAATACTTGACTATGATAAAATATGCAAACTAAATAAAACAAAGATAATGAAATGCAAGAATATAAAAACTTAATCAAAACTTTTATTTCATAGTGGATTGGTGCTATTGTTGAAAATAGCCCTTTCACAATCCTTGATAGATAAGCTAGATGATGATAGATGGGAAAAATCAGTTCTCAAATGAGGAGAGTGACTTTGCATAAGATTTGTGGATGAAATTGCTGAGGAGTTGATCAAGAATGAAGCCTTTACTTTATAGATTATTTTGATGAGAGAATGGCCAAATGGATGAATGTGGGGTAAAGAACAAGCCAATGAGATGAGGCCGCTTGTCAACTTGTGAGTGGTTGAGGAGTACATGCAAGATTTGGGAAATGTGCCCAAGAGGGGGAAATTCAAATTTGAATTTGAGAGTTAATGCTTAGTTTGAACTTTGCAAGGGACATGTAAGAGACATTAATTTCTTATAAATGACTTGTTGGATGTACATGTCCACTTGTTTTTGAATTCAAACTTGAGGGAATATTCCTCAAAGATGCCATGTTGATGGAAAATGTTGGATTTAATAAATTAATAAATTGATTTATTTGTGCAAGTGGCAAAATATAGAGAATGTGATGGGTAGTTAGGTTAGGCTAATTAGGATTAGATTAGCTTAATGATGATTAGGTGAGTTTGACCAATTTGACTCAAATATTTTGATTTATTTAAATCAAAGAGGGATGGAATATGCATTTGGATTTTAATTAAATAAATTTTGGCTTATTTAATTAAAAGGTTGATGATAGGCTTAAATTAAATAAAGTTAATTTATTCAATTTAAGTGGATAATCCTTAGAGATTAAATGAATCTGATTTTCCTAATGAATGGATTTAATGAACATGATTAAATTTATGAGCGGATGAATGTGAACTTGGTGCATAATGCCAATTTCACGTGTCTACATTTTTCCCCTCTTTGAAGCAATGTACTTGTTGTGTTGGTTCAAAGAATAAACTTGCCGCGATCAAAAATTTAAAAAATTTCTGATTTTTTCAGATGCCCTAGTGAAAAGTACACTGGTACATCGCCCCCTTGAGAGATCAAGCGAAAAGATTCTATTTGATGGTCGATCTCACGATAACGAGGTTTAAAATCGATGGTTATGCAAATGGGATGGTTTTAAGATGCTTAGAATAACAAATCTATATTATCTTAAACAACTTAAATGATGATATGATGTGAGATGGATGAGATGGCTGATGTGATATGTTGTGATTATGCAATGGATGATTTATGAGACGCTTAGACTAACAGATCTATATTATGATGATGAACATGCATGTGAGATGATATGCAGAATACTAATGAATGCAAGATGTATGCATTGGTGATGATGATTAATTATTCATGATGTGATGTTAGTGTGGAAAAGATGAAATTAGATGATGACAAGAGGATCCAACAAGCCAACTTTATGAGAGATGATGATGATGATAGATGATGATTTTCTTATCAAGGATTGGGACTTTTAAAAGGGCTACTTACCTTATGTTTGATAACACAGATAGGCATGATGCATCAAGGTAAAAAGAACCAAGATGGCATTGTACCTTGTGCGATGGACTTTGACTCGACAAACAGATAGGAGTATTCTTGTTCACACTTGACATACGGAAACCTTGCTAGGACATACCTAATAGAGAAAGTATTCACCTAGTTATTTTACAAGAATTTCCAACAAGCACAACATACAAAAGGATAATGATCGTTGCCCCATTCCTATCTCTCTAAATCCTTTGTTTGGATATCATCGAGAGGTCCTTGGAATGAGAACAATAAGATAAATCAAAAGAAAAGACCAAGTACGCAAACAAGCCAATGTTCTTCATATCTCTAGCCAAAGGGATTTTGTTTCGATAGGATAAGAATCCAAACTGATATCTAAAATGATGCCCATTGTCAGAATGATATATCCTAGGACATGCATTGTATACGATGATGATGGTTTGATAATTTGATTGATAGGCTGTTAATATAAGGTTGATTGACATGTCTGAAAATGATCAAGAGTTTGATTTTGTTTTAAAGATTTATTGTTTGCTTTTGATTTTACGATTGAAGCTTTCTTTTGCTGACTGCTATGATTGTTTTTGTTTGTTTTTCCAAAGGAT
Source organism: Sequoia sempervirens (assembly GCA_007258455.2). Lineage (NCBI taxonomy): Eukaryota > Viridiplantae > Streptophyta > Pinopsida > Cupressales > Cupressaceae > Sequoia > Sequoia sempervirens. The sequence continues at coordinate 197,330,774 of VDFB02000003.1, forward strand.
GAAGGTGACAATCAATTTATTATGGATGATTGATTATTTCGAGTGAAAGCGAGATGAGACGAATGGATTTTTTTTAAAATATTTGGATTTTTTTGACATTTTTGGAATGTTTTGAGGTTGTTTTTGGCATTTTTGGATTTTACAAATGTTTTGATTTTTATTTTTTTTTGCGATGTTTTGGGCTTTTCTAAGATTTTATGAATGTTTTTGGATTTTGTGTTTTTAGATGTTTTTGGATTTTCTTGGTTTTTTTTAATGTTTTTAGATTTTGATGTCTTAGGGGCTGATCAAAGATTAGCCTTGCCTACATTTAAGCTCAGAGATGATGTAGTTCAGATTCGAATGTTTATGATGTTTTTTTGACTTTTTGAGTGTTTTTGGATTTTGATATGTTTTGAATGTGTTTGGATTTTCTGATTTTTTGATGTTTTTGGATTTTTTGATTTTGACAATTTATATATGGATATGATAACAGTGCTTTGTTTGGGATTTTGTTGAAGACCAAGCTAAGGTTGATTGATCAAATCGATGGATTGATGATGATGATAACATTATTGAGGATACACAACAATGGAAGGATTGGATTGATCAGGATTGATTAGGATTGATGATGATAACATTGTTGAGGATGCACAACAATGCAAGGATTGGATTGATCAGGATTGATAATGATAACATTGTTGAGGATACATGACAACACAAGGATAGTGTTAAGCAACACAAGGATATCCCAAGATGATGATTTTTTGATTGGATATGATTGATCAGGATTGTTGAAGCTTGGTTTGGAACAAAAGTTGTTCGAATGATTTGACGTGACATTTGAAGTGCAACTTAGATGTGACTGATATTGATTGTTTGGATTGGTGTTCGATGAAAGATGTAGCTTGATAAAAAATGTCTTCTCGTCAAAATGTGCCATGGGCTAGTGATTTGGATTCTGGCTCATAAATACTTTGACCTATTTGGTTTCATTTTTTCCAATGTTCGGATCACCACATAAGTTGGAGGATATAGATCAAGATTTATTCCTGAAGCAAGATATGAGATATCTGCCCCCAATGTCTAGCAATGTATGGAATGCCATAGATAGATGCCTAGATAGGTGTATGGATGGATGGATAAGGTAAGTATACAAAGGATGCCAAGGATTATCTTGTGATAAGATAAAGTATTCAAATAAAGGAATGATTCATTGGATGATGCTTCATGGCTTAGATAACATTGGATAGGATAGGATCAATGAAAATGGCCCATGTCAAGATGTTTACCATAAGCAAGCGTAAACTGTGCACCGAAGCTTTCAACAAGATCAAGATAATTTGGATGATGGATGCAAATGGATGAAAATGGTTCATGGATAAATAGATTTATTCTAACATGGATGGAATGTCAGATTTATTATGGATGGGATGAGATGCTTTCACCTAAATTGGTGCACGTAGATGCTTGATTCCACACATGACACCTGTTTGCCAGGTTTTCATCATGGTGCCTATCCAAAGTGCCACCGTATTGGTTTTCACTAGAGGATGATCTTTCTCTCTTTACTATTTTCAATCCTTTTTTTGATTTTTTTTCGATTTTCATATTTTTGGATTTTTTGGATTTTTCTGAAAGATTTTAAGCTCATGATGAATCACAAGGTGTTGTTGATGTAGATGCCCCTGTGATAATGTGCCATCGATATCCTGCTTGAAGAAGTTGCTTTGCTAAGATATGTGCACTTGAATGCAACTTTTGGGATTCCTAATTTGCTTCATCGATATCGAAGTTAACTTTGTCTTTGTGTGCACATTGCGATAGAGTGCCTTCTAAATCCTTATGATGAGGGGTCGTTGCCAATACATGGTCAATGTGAGAATTAGATATTATGCGTGGAGGCGTGGACGAAGTGTGTTTAGGGATAAGAGATGGATTGGTTGACAACTTGGAACCTTTGACTCTCCAAACTTGGGAAGATGAGCAATGATGGGTGTATACAAAAGTGTGAGTGGAATTAGGACCAACTGCTTGATACACTTTGTACGTCACTTGAAAAGCCTACTTTTTCTTTTATGGACATCTTTGATGGATACTTTTCCATTTTTTATTTTACCCCATAGTTTCTTTGACTAATGGAGTTTGATAGGGATGATATTTCTTTGTATTTTTTGGCATCCATTTGTATTTGATTTGTCCGTTATGCTTTTCAAATTATTTTTCTTTGATAAATTTTTTCATACTTTGATTCAATTCTTTCTTTTGATATTGGTCCCAATTCATGGATGGGGTGATTGGTGGATAAAGATTCATGACGTGAATGGTTGTAGTATTGGCATCGGTTTCATCATAAGGATTCTTCGTGCTCCCTATGTTGATGCTTTCTTGAGACGAATTTTCCCCTAGTATAGTGGTAGTAGTGCCTTCATGCTTTGATTCTACCTATTTTGAGATGTCTTGTTCAATAAGCATGCTCTGACAAATGACCACTGTAAATGATGTTATTTCGATTAGATGCTCTAATGACTTTGAAATATACTATTCTATCTGACTTGTTTTCTTGAGTGGATAATACTGAATATCTTTATTCATGATGTCCTCAGTTTGAATTTGGGATATATCTGATACTGTTGTTGAAAACTCTGTTTGACCGTAGGAATTGATAACTTGCTCTTTTTTTGTAACAAAATCCTATTTAAGATGAAGATCATCTACGTGTCCATCCACAAAAAGCATCTCATGGGTAGATGGAGGAGTATGTGCTATGTGGATGTGATAATCTTGTGTGGATAGGAGAATATCCATTAGATCATTGTAATATCTTGGAGATACAAATTTTTGATCTTGATTAATTTTGGAGTTGCTTTCAACATGCTTTGGATCAAGTTCTTGACATGGGTCAATTTCAAAGGATGGATTGCTTACAAAGGGTTCTTGGATGTCGTCATTAGTCATGGTAAGTGGTTCAATATCCTCAAGTGTCAAGTTCATGGTTCCTTCATTAGCTGTAACCATGAGATCAACGGGGGTCAATATGTCTCAGAAAGGACCATTGCTAGACTTTGGTGAAAGACGTTGAGCATGCTTTGGCATAAATTCTTGAGATATGTCCTCTAACTTATTAGGTGATGTAGAGACATTTTCAACATGATCATTGGTAGATGGATTGTTAATTAGAGGATCAAATAATGTTAGCATTCCTTGAAATTGCTCACTAAAAAGTGGTTCTTGATATATGGTAAGTTGATCATCGGATGAAGTGAAAACATCTTCCATGCGCCCATTGATGGAGAGATCTTGATCATTGTTTTCAACAATTTTGGTGGAGGGATTTCCAATGTCTTCAACCATAGGGTCAAATGACATTGACATTTCTTGAATTGGATCATTGTCGGGTATTGTTGCTGGATTTTGATCATGATTGAAAAGTGACTCTTTTATGTATGTTAATTTGATCATTGGATGAAGTAGGCACAGTTTCAAGGTGCTCAGTGATGGATTTATCTTGTTCTTTATTATCAATAGTTGTCATTTTTTGTGTTTGTGCTTGTGTTTGTTGGGTAGCTTGAGAGGCTTGTTGAACTTGTTGAGCTTGTTTTTCTTGTTGCATGGCTAGATATTGTTGAATGGCCTTTTGGTAGGCCTGGTGAGCTTTTAGTGCAATGTCATATTGTCTTGCTATGTTTGGTTTTGGTGGTGGTGGTGGTGGATTTGGAATTGTGTTGGATGTATTGACAAGTGGTTGAGATACGCTTTGAGCGATCATAGTAGTGAGGGGTTAAGATATGATGGGTGTGATAGGGGTGGTTGGAGTGACTGAGGTGATAGGAATGATCAGAATGACTGAGGTGATAGGTCCTTGGGAGACCACATTTTTATTTGTCAGGATTGATGTTGTCATTTGATTAGATACCATCTATTGGTGTGATGTCAATGGTATATTCAAAGGATTTGATGTGATGGCTTGATTGGTATTAGGTGGATTGATTTGGATGGAGTGATTGGTGCTAGGTAAAGGGGGAAGCCCTAAACCAAGGAATGATGTTGATATGGGTAATTTTGGTGGAGATGTCTCTTGGCGCAATGACTCAACTATTTTGGCAAGTGTAGCAATTTGATCATGCCAAATTTGTTCTTGATTTCGATCTTGACTCCCTTGATATAGTTGATTTGGATTTTGTTTAAGAAAATTTGGAGTGTGTACTTGTGTTTGATTTTGGACAATGTTATAATTTGGGAGGATGTTCAAATTTGGCATAATAGGTTGAAATTGAACATTGTTGATGTTGGGAATCGCATTGCCTTGAATTGGAGTCATTAACATCTTGTTTGGACTTTGAACAAAATTTGTGTGATTCAAAAACATATTTATCCCAAAGTTTTTCGTATTCATGTTTGAAAAACTTGTACAAGTTTGGTACATTCTCATTTGGCATGTAGGGATTTGGTGGGATGACGTTGTTCATTTGAAGGCTCATGCATTGACTATTTGGTTGAAAGACTTGTAGGTTTGGATTTAGATCTACCATTGGGAAATGTGCTCAAATATTTGATTTGGGCATACTCACACTTGCTGTGCCATTAACATTTTTCAAAGGTAATGATCCCATGTATGGATTGTGTAGATATGAGTGTTGATAATCAATCGACATTGTAAGGCTTTGATAGCTTAGTTGACTTGGATTACTTATGATGTATGGATCAAGTTTATATTCCATGTTCCCCTTGTGTTTTGACCTTGTTTGCAAAAGTGACCTCTAAGGTTCTTAGGACTAATGACGAGATGAAGGATGAAAGGTGTAAATGATACATGTGTTGAACGTTTAGGAACTTTGGATCAATGCTAGACTTAGGGTTTGATTTTGATTGGTTGATTTGGATAATGAACTTGAAAAACCCTAAGATGTTAGATGCTATCTTAGGATGAACTTGTTCAAAGGAGTGCTAATTCAATTAAATGTATGAGAAAGGATGCATTCCCGTACACCTAACTAAACAAGGTGATTTTGATTTTGATGATCTACCCAAGTCTTAGAATGATGTTTCCAAAGATCTAAAGTTGTTTGGTGAGATGGGATGATAAATTTTTGGGGTGGATGAAGTGTTTGATTTGATACTAAATGAACCTAAGGACTTGTTTAATAGACCAAGATAGTGAATAACATGCCTTTTTTCTAAAAGTAATTCAAAATCAAAAGGCCAATGTTTGCATGAAAACCATATGACCAAAAGATGCCAAGCACATATGTGGGGTCCAATTGATTTAATCTTTGCTTAATGGATTCTTTTTTACCACAAACACACTCTTGATTAGCTTTTAAACTGAATGTCCAATGTCTCAACTTTTTCTCATTTCACAAACTATATTATGCGAAACTTTGATGAATTTAAGGCAAGGGTTACCTATTGTTGACCTTAGTAGGAGAAAATTGAGATGAAATCCAAATGCTTAGAATCCTCTAAGGATACAAATCCCAAGGGCAAGCAATAACAGGTGAATTTGTTCAAAGATATTTGCTTCTCCTAAAGGGTTTGAGATTTGATGCTCATGTTGAATGTTGGTTTTCCAATGCTTTCACTCAATGCACTGTGTTTTCAAACTGACTCACAAGAAAGATAACATCCTAGCTCAATTGGTATGTTTTTCTTGGTGGGCTTGCCTCATGCCTTTCATAGTAGAAGAGATGATTTTACATGCAACCAGGGATAAAATATAAAGGTATGTTAAGAATGAAGTCTTAACCTCTATATTTCAACCAAGATCAGACATGGCAAGTAACTTATTGGAATCTAAGTTCCAATGCACCACTTTGATAAACTCGTTGGATGGACTAGTTGGCTACTACAAACAAGGTTCTTGATGACTGGACATCGGGAACATGGCACCTTGTGAGTGTCCAACAAGCTACTAAAGTCTTTAAACAATCCTACTAGGGGCTCTTATATGTTTTACAGTAGTACCCCATTCTGAAAGACACTGTACGGCTAAGGCCTACATACCATGAGGACTTGACAATTTAGTCTTATCCATTTATATACCGGCCCAAATGAAAACCCGGTTGGAGTCACCTTCGAGTTCTCCTTTCGAATGTGTCTCTTAGGCAGGCCCCTCTAAAGGTAAACAATAGTGAGCAAGCACATCCGTAGTTCGATCGACCTTCGTTTAGAAACAAAGGGAGAATACACATGATATACCTAACTCACACTCGCAAAGTGTTTTGTTCAATTTTAAACCCAAATCAAAGTGTGTATGGACAATTATTTATGCAACTTAATGTCACCAAAATCCTTTTGATTCTCAAGATCATCGTGAGGCGTGAGAGAAGCGCATACATTTTTTGATGATATTACTTTGTGTAAATAATTACAAAACAATGAAGTCACACATTCATTTTATCCTTCAAAGCAATGATTTGATTTGTTTTAAAACACCAAAGGAAAGACGAAGATTGCCTTGTTCAATTTGTTAATCCGAATTGAAGCTAGTAAGTGTCTAATGTTCTCTTTAACCCTTTGCAACAAAAAATAAAAATGAAGTGTTCTTTTTAGAGCCCCAAAGAAAAAAGTGAGTTGATTCAAAATAGAAAATTAAAGCGCAAAATGGAATCCTTAAGAATTTAGAAATGCTTTGTTGATTTCAAGTTTGACACCCAATTATTCAATTCCAATCTTGCTTTTGTTCTTGCTTGATTTCAAGTCTCGATTCCAATGTCGATTTCTCCTTTGTCCTCTAAACATTACAAAATAAAATCTTAAAATAAATTTATTTTAAGAAATCCCTTGAGATATTTAACAAAAGGTAAAAAATAGAACACAATTTCCCTAAATACAAGATAAAATTTGAGTTCTACAATGCTTAGCTTAATCAAGTAACAAAGAATCAACATTTAATACTTTTGAGATAATCAAGATAAATCTGCCCGAAATATTGAGTTATCATAGAAATCTTCAATAACTTCAAAAACACTTATTACTTTTATTAATGCCATCCCTACAACAATGGGAAATATTTTTCATTCTCTTAGAAAGACTTGATTGATTTATTTTTTATTTTTATATTTTCAAACATAAGTGTATTTGAGCAGCCACCTACTGCCTATAATTTATCATAAAAACAACAAATTCTTTTTTTCCCTACATGGACTTAAATATTCAACCACTTTCAATTATAATAGAAAATATAGATCATTCTAAGATATGTCTGTATAAGCCTAAAGCGTGCAAAGTTGGGGTCCACTTTGAATGCAAAATTAAAGACTATGGGATGTATTCATTTATGGCTTTGAACATCAAACCAGGAATCTGCGTACTTATTGTTGAGCCTACAGACTCAATTTTGGATATCTGTGTGGGGATAGGCGCCATAGCCTTTCACATGGTTCTCCTCTCACAATGGAAAAGACAATAAATATTGGATTTGTATCAACCAACCATAGATGTTTCCCACACACAATTCGTCTATTTTTAAAATGTTAGCATTTAATGGTGGAAAGAGACAAAGGAGTGATGCGATTGACAACAAGCACACATTAACTATGAGTTGGGTGCATGAGTTGGCAAATGGCAGGTGATTCGTAGCTGGCAAAGTCACTTCAACAAGTTTCTTAAGATAAGAAAAACATGATAGGCATGGAGGAAGCATCCTCTTTAAAACAAAAAATTAATGCAACTAGTAGGCATAACAAACAGGAGATGCTAAGGCCAATACAATTTTCAGGTGTAAAGCTTGAAAAAAAAAATTTTTAGAAGCTTCCTTCGATAGGTGTAAAGCCGCATTCTGCAACCTTCAGCTAGTACCCATGTCTTCCCAGTTGATCCTTTATAACTGAAACAAAAAAATAGCATGTTAAGAGCATAGACGTAGAACTTTGAAGTGACAGTTCAATGGAATTTAATCAATATGCTTTCAGCGCTATCTTTGTCTTGTCCCAACGCAAATCTGCAAGCAGACATACTTATAAACTTTGGTCTATGTTAATGAGGTTGTCGGTGCATAATAAATAAGAACATAGACAAGTTTTTTTATTTTGAGATCTGCAAAATCTCTTCCACAGTTCGTAACAAATATTAGTTTACCGAAAGAAAAAAAAATCAACATAATGCAAAATCAATAAATTTTGAGAGCTGCAATATTAAATAAGCCAAAACACATGGTAGAGATTTAATGCACATAAGCACATACCCTTGGGTTCAACCTTGATAGCCTTTTAAGAATACAATCCCCGAGCGTTAATCATGGCATTGGTCGACTAGTACACACAAAGATAATAATAAGGAAATATAGATGAGATACATGAGATATTTGTCAAAATCCTTCAAAGAAAATTCACCTCATGGAATGAATGATTACAAGGTACATACAGGTGCAACAACAAATCATGATTTATAAGTTATTAATGATCGCCGAGTTAAAGCAACAAGGTCAACAATCCATAGCTACAGAATGCAACTTCAGATTCAGACTTAGAGACTCCTACAACTTGATGGGTCGATCAATCTCACAAAGCAATAGGTCGCTACCTATAGTCTATAACAACACAGATTCAAAGCACTACCCATAGAACTATACAGGAGATAAATGGTAGTTTTGAATGATTATTAAGTTATTCGGGGAGCAAGACTATAGTAGACTAAGATAGTGTGAGCAAGACTATGGTAGTGAAAGTGGGGTTTAGTCGAGATAGGTGACACTAAGTTATCTAAGGTAGCGGGGGTTACGGGGTGCTAGAGTAGTAGTAGTAATCACAACAAACACTCTTCGTTGGATCAAATCTCAGACTGCTATACAGGTCTACGAAAGACAACACCGCCCCTCACATCTTAAGAAGATCATACTATCACAATGATTTATTCAACACCACCCCTACCATATAAATATCAGAAGTTGACTAGAGATTTAACTGATCTAATGCAGCGATGATCCATTGTAACACAATGACATTAATTTTTGCACAGTATTGCCCTCCTTCTAGTGCCATAATGTGGATGTTGAAAATATGCAAATGGTTAAACCTTAACATAAAATCCTTATGCTAGTCATTTGAAAGAGATTTAAATTCAACATCCCTATGAAATACTTAACTATGATAAAATATGAAAACTAAATAAAACAAAGATAATGAAATGAAAGCATATAAAAACATAATCAAAAATTTGATTTCATAGTGGATTTGTGCTATTGTTGAAAATAGCCCTTTCCCAATCCTTGATAGATAAGCTAGATGATGATGATAAGATGGGCCAAATCAGTTCTCAAATGAGGAGAGTGACTTTGCATAGGATTTGTGGATGAAATTGTGGAGGAGTTGATCAAGATTGAAGCCTTTCATTTATAGATTATTTTGATGAGAGCATGGCCAAATGGATGAATGTGGGATAAAGAAAAAGCCAATGAGATGAGGCCACTTGTCAACTTGTGAGTGGTTGAGGAGTGTACAAGATTTGGGAAATGTGCCCAAAAGGGGGAGATTCAAATTTGAATTTGAGAGTTAATGCTTAGTTTGACCTTTGCAAGGGACATGTATTAATTCCTTATAAATGACTTGTTGGATGTACATATCCACTTGTTTTTGAATTCAAACTTGAGGGAATATTCCTCAAAGATGCCATGTTGATGGAAAATGTTGGATTTAATAAACCAATAAATTGATTTATTTGTGCAAGTGGAAAAATCTAGAGAATGTGATGGGTAGTTAGGTTAGGCTAATTAGGATTAGATTATCTTAATGATGATTCGGTGAGTTTGACCAATTTGACTCAAATATTTTGATTTATTTAAATCAAAGAGGGATGGAATATGCATTTGGATTTTAATTAAATAAATTTTGGCTTATTTAATTAAAAGGTTGATGATAGGCTTAAATTAAATAAAGTTAATTTATTCAATTTAAGTGGATAATCCTTAGAGATTAACTAAACCTGATTTTCCTAATGAATTGATTTAATGAACATGATTAACTTTATGAGCGGATGAATGTGAACTTGGTGCATAATGCCAATTTCACATGTCTACAAAAACAAATTATGTTATCTATTATTTTTTATACCTTAATTTTTTCTAGTTATTGTATGTCTTGTAAAATTTTATGAATTTGTTGCCAAAAAAGATAAAATAACTAGTATGTTATTGTCTCCTTCTCTAAATCATTCTCTACACATTCAAAGGAAATAAATATAAACATCCTTTAATTTTAAATTTCTCTAGATTGTTCCAACTACTAGGTTTGAATGTATATAACATTAGAGGGGGCTACTATAAAAGAAAAATCACTAAATTTTATGTGGTTGATTATATATACTATAATAATATTCCTACCTCAAGGTTTTTCAAATAAGCATATAGGTTTGAAATGACAACCAATGTAATGATGGAATATAAAATTTGTATAAATTGTTTTAGGGTTAATGTTTAGTTTTTAAATAAATATTTTTGTACTACCTTAGGGAACCTAACCTTGGTTTAGTAGAGAAAGAAGGGGAGCAAGTAATACCCACCTCACTAATTGGTCTTGAATTTCCCAACCTAAACATATGTTTTGTTATACTCTTCCCAAGATTAACACCCTTGGTGCTTGAGATACTATTCGATACCAAATATCTAGGTTCACAACTAAATAAAAATAAAATTTCTCTTGGGTTTTTATTTAAAAATACCTTTTGTCAGCTTGTGATAAGGTATTATTGGGTAATTAGGGCACAAGTGTGTATAAATAAGTGTTTTTATCTTCATTTTACATCTCCCAATCATCAAGTTCACTTGCATTTATCAATTAGCATTCAAGCACTTTGCATCATTTGATCAAGCAAACATCATTTGGCTTATCTTCATATTTCTTCAACAAGGGTTTGGTAAGTTGATAACATTTTCATGTTATTTGTTTATCATTTGCTTCATATTTCATTTCATTATTTTATTAAGGGTTTGATTACCAAAGTGGGATTTGACCAAGGAAAATCTCTTTGCCCTAACTCTTAACCATTTTCCCCCTCTTGCATGTGTGTTTGCAGACTTGTGTATGTAGATTTATCAAGCAATTAAGTGTTGAAAAGTGGACAAGACGTCAAAAAAGTGTTTTGAGTCAACAAAACCCTATTTCATGCTTGGAGACAACCTACAATCTATTTTCTATAGATTTGACTCTGTCATCCTGACAAGAAGACAACTGCAGATTTGGAGCTACCAAATTGACCCCTGATTTCACATAATATTGGAAGAGTACCGATTCACTATCAATGGAAAATGAGTCCCACTTGGAGGCTGAAAAGTGTGATTATATCATATTCTAGTTCCTAACAGTTGAAAACTTGTTTCAAGAGATTTTACCAATAGGAGGATTGATTCACCATTACTGAAAAATGAGTCCCACTAGTGATTTTGACTAATCTCTGCTAGCATTCGGATAATTCCAAATTCAACATTCATTGCCCAGGTGCACTCTATTAAACCTTCTTTCAATTTGTTTTTGCATTTTTTCATGTTTTAGTTCATTCTTCATATCACACCATGTTTTCGAACATTGCATTTTAATCAATAGTTAATCAATTCCATCATCTAGTTGTATTTCAACATTTCATTTAGTCTTAATTACAATACACAATTATTTATTTGAGTGAACCACCTCAGTTTTGTTGGTTATTCTATCTCGAGCTCCTTTTAGGTGGAAGATCCTAAGAGTGCAAGAGAAGTCTATAGAATCCAACCGCAATTTTTTTTGTTCATTTTGGTGAACCTGCATATTGAAAACTTTATCTTTCGGATTTCAATTGCATCTTACATCTTAGGTTTCATTTGCATCAACATTCAATTAGGGTTTGCTTTGTTTTTGCATCCTAGGGTTTGTTAAATTGTATTAGTGAAAGATACATTTAGATTTTATTTTGCATATCATATCATTCAAAAACTAAAAATCTGCATTTGCATCCTTAGTTTGCATTTGAAAACCATTAAAATAATTTATTTATTTTTGAAAAACACAAAAAAATATCATACCTAGAATCATTCGCCGCCCTGGATGAATCAATCCACCTGAACATTTTGAACAACAATTTCAAGCATTTTCTAGGAATTTACTACATTTTTGAACATCTCTATTGTTATTTCTCTGTTTCAGTTTGTATAATTTCTATTATTTACATTTTTCACTCTTAGATTGCATTACATTTGCTTTGACCCCATCTTTTTTGGTACTTGTATGAGTGTTTGGTGCCCCATTGATAATACTTTGGTGAGATGAAGTTCTAGACTCATGGCTTCTCGTGATAGCACTTTCATTATGGACCTTGGGATCTCAAGAGATCCTACTCCTAGTATGGATTAGGCATGGATACTACCACTCATATTCCTTCACCTTCCCATCCAATGCATGTTGACACACAAGCTAGTGTCATTTTGCAAGATAAAGTGATTAGTATTCATGAAAAAATTTCACATTTACAACAAGACGTATCCCTTGAAAATATTTCCACCACTACCATACCTACCATCAAAAACCTTCATCGTTTGATTGAAAGTGATGATGACTTAAAAATTATGAAGAAAATTGCTGAGATATATAGCAAACAAGTTCCTTCCACTTTCCAATTATAAAACATTGTTGTGAGTCAATGAGGATCTTACATTCCTCATCCTTCAACAATAGCATCCATACCAACCTATACCACTCCTCAAGTTACAACAACTATGCAACAGGTTAGTCATGTGACTCCTTCCGTTATTCCAACTAACATTCCTCATTCTTTTGTGGCATCGAATATTCCCTCTTCCACCATCACCCCTCTTAGTTTACTCTTCACTTCCCCTAACATTACATACACTCCATCACCATTTTCCCTTCCACCTCATCCCACTTACACCTATCCAATCATTACACAACTCTTTCACACCATTTCATCCATGCAACAAAAAATCTCCACCATTAACCAGAGTCAAAATACTCCACCCACATATCATGTCCATAGTAGCCCATTATCCCTAGAGATCTTATGCACATAGATGCCACAAGGAATTTAAATGCCTAGGTTTGAGAAGTACAAAGGTAAAGGAGACCCTACTAATCATGTCAATGCTTATACAACCTTGTGCAGTTATTTTATTCTTGATGAGAAACTATTAGCCAAACTTTTTCCTAGGACCTTGAAGGAGATTACATTAGAGTGGTTTTCAAACTTATGTAATTATTCAATCCAATCCTTTAATGGAATTTTGGATTCTTTATGAGTCATTTCCAAGTTCATATGACTCCAAAAAATAAAATGGCTGATTTGATGCGATGTAAACAAAACACATATGAAAAAGTCACTGATTTCATTTCACGTTATCAGTCATTGTATGCTCAAATTGATGTCAAGATTCCTGATCAACATCTACAAAATATTTTTATCAAAAAATTACATACTCACTATCAGGATAAGTTAACCATGATGAAATTCCATTCGTTCATGCATTTATGCACAACCCTTTATGACTATCACAACTCGGTATGAAGAGGTTGTGCAAGGAAGGTATGCAAAAGATTCCTTGACCAGATCTGCTATAGACATATATTGTGTTCTTAACTAGAATTGAATTCATGCATATGCATATGCAACTTCATTAGTTCACTTTTGTCAATGAGCATTTTGGCAGTGAGCCATTTTTTGTAGGCAATGAGCCTTTCTATTTTTCTAGGGAACCTTTTTGTTTGTTTAGCTATAATAGCTAGGCAGTGAGCCCAACTTATAGTGAGCCTTACTTGTAGTGAGAATTTTGGTAGTGAGCCATTGTAAAAATCACCTTAACTGGTATCACCTTAATTGGTGTTCTATAATTGAGAATTAGCATTCTCCTTGGTTTTTCCCTTCTTGGGTTTCCATGTAAATTCCAGTGTTCTTTGTGCATGATGTTTTTGTGTGCTTTCTTGTTCATATCTGTTTGGTTATTTTCTGATTGATAGTAGTTTTCTCTAGATTAATTAAAGTTAAGAAAATTGTTGTATGATAACTGATTCAACCCCCCTCTTAGTTATCTAGAATGTTCAACAAATCCTCCTCAACAAACAAATTGACATGTTGATACCCAAGTAGCTACTATAAGGAAGACAACTCTTTTGATATTTGGGGATTAGGCTAGGCAATTCGCTCCCTTACTTGATACCCTTCATAACATAATATCACAAATTTTAGAATAGAAAATGATTACCTTTCCTCCCATTGAACTCCTTGATCCTAATAAACCTTTATCTCCAAACTTTAGATCAAATTTTATCTACAAGGCCTCATTGATTTCAGTTGACTTTCAGTTGGCAATGTTAATGATCAAGGAAATAAGTCTATTGCCCGTCCCAACAAAAAATTGCAAACATTTACCAAATCTATGCCTAATCATAATATTTTATTTGTCAAAGCTAGTGAAACTAAAATGAATGATGTGATGAATGTTGACACAAATGACGGCAAAAATGATACTGTTCAAAAAGATCCCATAGATATTGAGGAACAAGGTCCTACAGATGATATGGTTGGATTGATTGAAGTTATACCTTGCAAGGGCTGAACTAAAAAACATCTTTACATTTCTTTTGCATCTAAATATATACTTAAACATGCACCTGATGATCCTCTTTACATAGCCAGATGAATCAATGAAAAGCCTACTAATGGGATATCAATTCCTCTCATCTGTGGAGAGAATATGATCATAGAACAATTCTCACTTGTGAATAAGCTCTATCAAGAAACATATGATAAACCAAAAGCATGGATAAAGACACAATGGTTTCACTTGCCCTATAATGGGATCGATCAACCTTCCTTTACAAATAGGACCGAAAACATTATAGGTTTCATTCTCCATCATCTCAACGTGAGATCAATTATGTGTCAAGCCTAGTTACCCATGGCTACGCTCCATGGAATTTGTCTCGTCGTTCATGCATAAATGCTTCAAGTTTCCCTTTGACAATGAAATATTTACCGTGCACCATAGTGTCTTTAATCCTTTGTCTTCCCAAGGGAAATTTTCATTAGATTTATTTTGACCTAAGCCTATGGAACCTATTAAACTTCAAGGAGACTTATTTTTAAAATCATACCAAAATTTTGAGGTAAAATGCATAGAAAAACTTTCCCTTCAAAACATGCCTCAACCTATGACCGATCCTACCATCCTTGACAAAACCATGATTGAACCTAAAAAATTCCAAACAACCAAGACCAACCTAAGACAAATCCATTTTACCTACCTCCTACAAAACACCGAGAGATAATGAAAGAAATCTCGTCATGCCTTATAAAATAAAACAAGTTTTTAAAGCTAAAGAGAAAGTGGTTGAACAATCTTCAATGGTTCATTTTGTTCATCCTAGTAGGGAAGAACATAAATGTATGGTTGATAAACCTGCTCCTACATAAACACAACTTGAAATTCATAATAAAAGAAATAGAAATTCCAGAGAGCGTATGCGTAGACTTTGTGATCTTTCTCGAAGGTTAAATGATAAAACAAACAAAGAAAGTCATTATCCAAACTTGACTGAAATAAAACACTATGAGTCTTTCCCTTCACTACAATAAAAAGATCCTATACCACAGCAACAACAAGAGCTAAATTCCTCTTTAGATATTATCATTCAACCCCCTATTGTGATTAACATAGATGATGATGATGAAGTTGCTAAAATTAATGAAGAGGTACATAATGAATTGAATACATGGTTTTTGTCTTCCATGAGATCAAATGATAATTATCCTAAGAAGTTTATTGAACTTGGTAATGATCCTAGTTCGAAACTTGCTATTGTCCCTTTGGCTAGTTTTCCACCTTTTGTATATGATGAACATGATTGGGATGTAAAAGACCTGCTAACAAGTTGACTCGCATGTTCCTTACTAGTCTTTTACATTATTTCTTTTTCTTTTGTATGATTGCATGTCAGTAATGTGATCCCCTGTACTGTTCTGATTGATATATCTCTTTCTCTTTGTGACATTCCTCTATTTGTACCTATATTTTTTTCTATGTCGTAAATATTTTTATCTTTTATTTTTCTTGTGTTTTCCTTTTGGGGATGATGCAGGGTGTTGATACATTCATGTCTCTTCCATGTTGACCAATTTTTTTTCCTTTATATTTTTATTTCATTTGTCTTGTGTTTTCCTTTTGGAGATGATGCAAGGCATCGAGACATTCATATCTCTTCCATGTTGACCCAAAAAAAATTTCTTTGTTTTCACTCTCTTTGAGTCATTCTTCTCGTTCTATGAGTATTTGGGGAATGATGACAATTTTGAGCTCTATAAAATGATTGTATCAAGAACATACTAACCCAAAATCCATGGATCCCTCGTGTTTGGAGCTTCATTTTGGGGGTAACCCATCTTTTCTCTTTTCATGAAGTAGCTTTATTTGAAAACATATGACTTGGTATAGGGATTTCCAAATAATCTCTCATGTCTTCTTTATTGTTAGCATTTATCATTTTCTAATTTAAAATAATTGCTAACAACATGGTGTTTCATATCAATTTCTTTAAAGTGTGGGTGTACATAATTGACATTATTCTTTTTTTACATTTCTCATGTTTCATTGTGTAGTCTTCTTACTTCATGTGATGCATATTTCTCTTTGTGGTTGACATTAGATGTGATGTCCCTCAAGAGCGTGATCTCTCTTAGCATATTATATTCCTCTTAGTGGCTTGATGTGACTCACTGCATCCCCTAAGTTCCAAATATTCTATTCTTTGATTGGTCCTCTCTTGGAGACATTACATACAATGTTACCTAAGGTAAGACCTTACATGAACTAAGTAAAAATCTTTTGAATGCACCTTGCATTTATAATTTTGGTTATATGGCCACCTTACATCACACACTTTTCTTTCCTATATAGCCATCTTATTTGTTCATGATTATCAAGCATACAAAGCTTTGCTTGCCTCATGAAGCTCAGAGATCATTGTTGTGTGGTGCCTTATCAAAGTAATCAAGAGGTATAGCTTTGGTCTAGTTGAATGGGAAGTCAAACTTAGGCATGACTTTCCTATAGCCACTTGATTGTGTGTCTGGGCACATACCAACCGCATGCGTATGTGTCTCATCTTTTGGATACTCACCCAATGGATAGCCTAGAGTTTTGTTGCCTCAAAGTGAGGGTGCATTTTTGGAAAAACAACCTAGATCTAATCCACAACATGTGGGAAAAATAATTGAAGCTTGGTCCATCCCTCCTTTTTTCAGCTTTATTTTTGTTTTCTTTATCTTTGGCAACATATGCTTATTCCTTGTTATTTCTCCTTATATCCTTTTGCACGTGTATTATTTTGTGCCTATATTAGTTTTTAATAGGATATTGATCTTGGTGGATTCCACAACTCTCTTGGTGGGTGTCGTCCTATGTTACTAGCATTGGTACATTTAAACCCCTCTTGATTTGATTTCATCTACTTTAGTATGAGTTTGAAGCAATTTCATCCTCTCACTAAAGTTGGGTCTAAGTGTAGTGTCAAAAAATGTTGTCTCTTACATTTTTAGACTTTTTTAGGTCTTGTAAAATTAAGCTTAATTTTTCCTTTATTTAGTGTTGTAATGTGGGTAACACATTCACATTCGGTCTTGGGCCCTTGTCAACTAAATGAACCTAATCGTGCCTTATTTAGGGTGTTCTAAAGTTTTTTCTTACACTTTCAAATTAATATAGGATTTTCATTAATAAATTGGGATCCTTTATACCTTATTTTGCCTTATTTTGAATCCACAAGCCTCTTTAATGCATCTTTCCAAGGATAATTCTGATACATATACAATGACCAATTAGAAATTAATGTTTTTGGATCATGTGGCCTAGATTTAGTGATCTGGGACTCATATGCCACCTTGGGTGTATGGATCCCACATAGGTTTTAGGGCTCCAATCTATATTTCACATGAATCTAATATTTTATTGAAAAATGTGTTCCAAAGCCTAGCCCAATGGAACTCATTCATCACTTCTAGTGTATGAGTCTTGTGTGGTTTAAAATTAAATTAAATTAAAATTCTTGGCAGGATTTTATCCTCCTAGATCTGATGTTGGCTTGTAGTGTTGTAATTTCAATAAATTTGGCATAAAAAAGTATAAATACAAGGTTATTTCAATCATTTTTTTCCTCGCTAGTTGAATAAGCATCCTTATACCAAATTTGAGTTTACAAGAGCATTCAAGAGTGTTCAATATTTGATTATCAAGTGTTTTGGATCATTATTAAAGTATCAAGCATCATTTCAAAGTCATCATGCATCATGTTTTTTTCTAGCTAACAATTGTGATGTAGGGTTTCATAATTCAAGAGTCAAGATCCACATCCATTGGAGCTATTTCATACATGTTTGCAACCTTTATTTCTAGGGTTCGGTGAGTTGCAACATTACATTTTTTTCATTCATCATTCTTCCTTTCCCTTGAACATTTCATTTCAAGGTTTGATTACCAAAATGAGGTTGACCAAGAAAAACACCTTTCCACTAACAAAACAACATTTTTCCCTCTCTTTAGTGTCTGATTTGTAGATTTAGGTTGAAGACTATTGAAGAGAAATATTGGAAAGAATTTTTCATGTTGCAAAGTTGTTCAAGTTGTCACCTTGTTTAGAAGATCACTAAAAAGATATCTGCAAAGTAGAATTCAATAATTCAAATTCAAAATTTAGGTTGAGAAGACAAAGCAGAGGTTGAAGAATAGATTCATACTTTGACTTTTCAAAAAGGTCAAATTGGACTAATATGCCACTTTTTATGTATGATTTCTAGTACAATGAAATTTGTAGTTTTCAAGAATTCTAGACTTGTCTCTACCAGATTTTAGTTCTTGCCCAGAAACCCTAATCTAGGACTAAATCACCCAAACTGGTATATGAGTCCCAGTAGACATTAAATTTAGAATTTTCATAATTTCAAGTCTTCAATCAAGTTTCTATAGGTTTTCAGGTGCCCCTCTTTACTTTTCCATTCTTTTTTTTTTGTTGCATTCATTTCTAGGTCATTAATTGTAGTCTTGCATATCATTGATTGTAGTCATTAGGTCTTGCAAGTTAATTGTCTTTCCTATCCCTACCTTGGTGGTGAACCCTTCTTTAGTCATTAATAATACCTTAGGACACCCTATTGCAAATCTCTCTCTTTCCCTCCATCCTTGGATTGAGATCTCTATGGTCTCCTTGAATGAAAAGGGAAGAAAACTTGTTGTTCTATGTCCTAAGCTATAGACTGAACTATTTTCAACCTTTCAGAAATAAAACCAAATTATGACCTATTAATTTCAAACAATCATCGTGAGGGACAGTGATTCCAACCAAATAAGAGCAATTAAAACACAAAGGATGGATCTTTGAGCAAAGAAATTGTGAGCACCTACAAATCTATACATTCTAAACTCCATAACATGGGTTAGTTCATGCAAACCTACAAATGCTCCTATGAGATAATACACCATACTTCACAAACAAAATGACAAAATAAACTATTTGAAAATATCAAAGAAGCACAATGCATATCTATCCCATAGTGGATTGGTATCACTTTTTTGTGAAAATTGACCCTTTCCCAACCCTTGACAAATCAATTATGCAAATAATAGTGGGAAAAAATAGCTCTCAATATGAAGAGAGTAACTTTGCATGAGAATTGTGTGTGTAGATGATCAAATGCAAAGGATGAGTTCTCTATTTATAGGAGAAAATGATGGAGAGACATGCAAAATGGGTGAATGTGGGACAAATATTCAACCAATAGGAAGGAGCCACTTGTCACTATGTGAATGGGCCAAGGGTGTGCAAGTTTTGAGGAATGTGCCAATAAATGACATTAGGTGGTCATTTCAAATTTGACTTGTTGGAGGGAGAAGAAGGGGTCTTAAATGCCTAGTGGGGGACATGTAAAAGCAGAATTAATGCTATGTTGGAAGGGACAAGTCAACTTGATTTGAATTCAAATTTGAGAGAATATTCTCTAAAGATGCCTTGTTGAGGGAAAATGAAGATTTAATATATCAATTAAATGATTTATTTGTGCAAGTGGGAAAATCTAGAGGATGGGACTTGCATTAAGATTAGATTTAATCATGATTTAGTTAATTTAAGAGAGGATTAGGTGATTTCACTCATTTGACTTAGATTTAAGGATTAAAATAAATCAAAAGGAGATGGAAAATGATAAAGACTTGATTAAATAAAGATTTGATTTATTTAATCAAAGAGGATGATGTTAGTACTAAAGATGAATTTATTTAATTTAAATGGAGGACTTTAGAACTTGAATTTAATGAAATTGATTTATTTGATGAAGGATGAATATGAATTAGTTAAATGCATAATGTTAATTTTGTATGTCTACATTCTGCCCCTCTTTGAAGAAATGTACTTGTGTTGGTTCAAAAAATAAACTTACCACAATCAAAATTCAAAAAATTTCTAATTTTTTCAAATGCCCCAGTGGAAAGTACACTAGTACATTGCCCCCTCGATAGATCAAGCGAAAAAATTCAATTTGATGGTCGATCTCATGATAAAGAGGTTAAAAATGGATGGTTATGATGATGATGCAAATGAGATGGTTCTAAGATGCTTAGACTAACAGATCTATATTATGATGATGAACATGCATGTGAGATGGATGAGATGGATGATGTGATATGCTATGATTATGAGATGCATTGCATGTATGCTAATGATTTATGGATGTAGGATGGATGCATTGGCAATGATGATAAAATTTCCTAGTATGATGTTAGTGCGGAAAAGAAGAAATCAAGTGATTACAAGAGGATTCAACAAGCCAACTTTATGCTGATGATGATGAGAGATGAATGATTTTCTTATCAAGAATTTGGATTTTAAAAGGGCCACTTACCTTATGTTTGATAACACACATAGGCACGATGCATCAAGGTATAAAAAACTAGGATGGTGTTGCACTTAGTGTGATGGACTTTGACTCGACAATTAGATAGGAATACTCCTATTCACACCTGACATACAAAACCTCATTTAAAACGTAGTTCAGATATTTCAAACATTTTGGACCAAAACATAGAAAGGAAAACCTTCCTATGGGGTCAAAAAGATACCTACAACATCCTCCCTACGCCCAAATAAAGCACACATGACCGAGGTTATATTACAAGAACATTCAACAAGTGCGGCAAATAAAAAGATAATGATTGTTGCCCCATTCCTATCTCTCTAAATCCTTTTGTTTGGACATCATTGAGAGGTCATCAAAATGAGTGCAAGGAGATAAGTCAAAAAGACAAAGATAAAGTAAACAAACAAGCTAATGTTCTTCAATACTGCTAACCAAAAGGAAATGTTTTTTTAAAGGATAAGAACTGAAACTATTGCCAAAAGAGAATCCCCATTGTAGGAAGGATACATCCTAGGACATGCTAGTGGATGGCATCACATCATTTCATTTATCCAAAGTGTTTTTTCTAATAAATAATTCCCATTGTAGGAAGGATACATCATAGGACATGATGATAGGTTATTGACACAAAGAGTTGACCAACTTGTTTACGTATTGACCTAGACTTGAGACTTTTGACGTTTGAGCTTTCACTTTTGACCTACTAAACTTGTTTCTGATTATTTCACCAAAGGTTGAGGATGAAAATAATTTATTATGAGTGATGTTTATTGCGGGTGAAAGTGAGATGTGACGGGGGGATATTTCAAATATTTG
Source organism: Sequoia sempervirens (assembly GCA_007258455.2). Taxonomy (NCBI): domain Eukaryota; kingdom Viridiplantae; phylum Streptophyta; class Pinopsida; order Cupressales; family Cupressaceae; genus Sequoia; species Sequoia sempervirens. Next base: position 197,352,446 of record VDFB02000003.1, read on the forward strand.
GATGTTTTTGATGTTTTTTGAAATATTTTTGAGATTTTCAAATGTTTTAATTTTTGGATTTTTAAATGTTTTGGGGTTTTCTGAGATTTTGACCAAGAGACTAACCTAAAGACCTATCCTAGGGGCCTTGGGGGTTGATCAATAGATAAGCCTTGCCTACATTATACACACAAAGACCACATAGTTTGATTGACGACTTCACTAATTTACAAATTAAAATATACATGATGAAATGTGAGTTTATTATGACAGACTCCTAAAGGACTGACCTAAGTGTCTCGAGGGATGATCAAAGATCAACCTTTCCTATGTTCAAGGCTTAGAGACCCATAGTTTGACTGATGACTTGACCAATTTACAGATAAAAAGATACATGATAAAATGTCAGTTTATTATGATAGACACCTAAAGGACTGACCTAAGTGACTCGGGGGATGATCAAAGATGAACCTTGCCTACGTTCAAGGCTCAGAGACCAGTAGTTTGACAAGAAAACTCTATTTTTTGAGTTTTTGATTGAATTTTTGACCTATTTTTGGATTTTGAATGTTTTGGATGTTTTTGGATTTTTTGGTTTTATGAATATTTTTGGATTTTTTGATTTTAATTTTTTTTTTGGCTTTTCTGATTTTCTAAATATTTTTTGATTTTTCAATTTAAGGACTCTAAGAATATGTACACAAATTTGATCGGATGAGAACATGCCCCCAATGTGATGCAATAGTCTACTCTGATAAAGGCAGGATAAACTGACCTTGGGAATGGGCCAAGTAGTTCAAGAAGGGATCATGATACAAACACAAGTCCAAGCTATGATGTAGATGCAAATGGGTGATGGATGGAAATATGGAATGTGATGGATGATGGGAGCATAATGGATGGATGATGCTGAATGAGCCATGAAGATCCTAGTGGATCGAAAGTGCTTATTTACACAAGGTGCTTGTTTTCCAGGTTTTCACAAAGGTACTTTCCCAAAGTTCTACCGAAGTGGTTTTCACCAGAGGATGATTTTTCTCTTTATTGTTTTTAATCATTTTTCTAATTTTTTTAGATTTTTTCTTTTAGATTTTTTTGTTGTCTCCAAGATGCCTTTTTGCCAGGTTTTCATCAAGGTGACCATATATTTAGGACTTTTTCTAATCTTTTTTGGATTTTTTGGTTCTATAGCTTGAAAGATTAGGCATAAAACTTTTTGAGATGGGATTTGTTCATGGGATCTTACAGAGGTTCCCCTTCAGGTGTTGATAACTGATATTCCCCTGAATTATAGCTTGTTGTGATAACAAATGGTCCCAACTAGTTGGGTTCAAATTTTTCTTTGCTGTTTGGATTTGGGACATTCTTCTGATTCTCCTTTAGCACCAATTCTCCGACTTGGAAAGTCCTACTTATGATTTTCTTGTTATAGCTCCTCTTGAGTCTATTTTGATAGAATTGAAAATGATTTAAAGCATTTATACACCTCTCACCTAGTAGCTCCAGCTCATTCAGTCTTGATACTTAGTATTCTTCATCCATGACGAGGTTTTGTAGTTGTGAGAACCCCAATCCTAATACCTGCAAAAAAATGAGTGTGTGTGTGAAATATTGGATCAATTTAAATGAAAATCAAACACATATTAATAAAAAATTAAATCAAGAAAGCAGAGAAAGAAACAGAAATATGCAAACCATAACAATAGCTTCCCCGAAATCGTCTTATCTTCCTCTAACTCTAGCGTTTTGTTGGTTTCGAATAGCTCTCAGATCAGCAGATCAAGCTCAACAAAATGATAGCTAAAGAACGAGATTTTAAAGTGTAAATGCATATTATGCCAAATGCAAAAGCTATGCTAACATGAAAGTATGGCTATGATATTGAAACTGATATGAATGCACAAGCTGATTGTACGTATGGCTGTGTAAATGTGTATGTGAGCGTAGGTAAGTGCATGCATGTATGTGTGCGTACGTGTAACCAAAGCTTGGATTTGCACCAGCTTTTATAGAGTTTTCGAGAGGATTTGATTGGTTGATTCAATGGATGACCTAGATTAAGCTTGTTTAAATGGACGGCGGGAGATTTTCGAAAGTGGAGAAGAGGATGGAAGGTTTCCCTTTTCTTTCAATTTTCATCATTTAGTTTCGAAGGGAAACTTCCATTTCGAAGGATGAGATGAGAATTTGGAAGCGTGAGTTTAGCATGAGTTAGAAATTAAATAAAATATATTTATTTAATTTGGAAGTGAAGATGAAAATGGAAACTCACATAATTAAATAAATCATATTTAATTATGTTTTAGAAATGAAATTAGAGGAAAATATTAAAAATATTTAATATTTAATTTGAGGATGAAGAGAATATTCCATTATTCGAATATTAAAAAATATTCAAACTTTAGAATAGAATGATAACCAGATATAAATAAATTATAAAAATTTATTTAATTTAATTAAGTGGAAGGTGGAAGGTGGGATGAAGAAGATATTCCCTTATTTAAATATTCAAAATATTTAAACTTTAGAATAATACGATAATCAAATATAAATAAATTATAAAAATTTATTTAATTTAATTAAGTGGACGATGGAAATGTTAATAATTAAATAAAATTATTCATTTAATTAAGGTAGAAGAATTTAGAAAATAAACAATATAAATAAATGATTAGATTTATTTATATGTAGATGACTTCAAGAGAATTAATTAAATAAATTTTATTTAATTAATTAACAAGCTTAATCATGACCATTTTTAGACGTATATATTTTGCCCGTCTTTGAAGTGATGTGTAAAACACATTGCTTCAAAGAAAAATAAGATTTTTCCCCTGATATGCTTTTGATATTTTTGCTAATGATGCCCCCTCAGGAGGTAAATCATAGATGAAAGAGAGAGTGGTTTAGCTCACGATAAATGATGAAAAAGAAATGTCCCATTTTGAAAATAAAGTCAAAAAGACAACGAACTTACCCTTGGTTTGACCTTTAAAAGGTAAAAAGGTTGAAAAATACAAGTCATTTGCATTTTTTACTTTGGTGAATACTGTAGCTCTGAGAGTGACATCGCGACATGGAGATCCCTTATCATCGTCACCGATTCGAGAGATCACGCAGATACCAGAGGCCAACAGCATACAAACCACTGGTGGGTCGATCTATCCTCCTGTACTTTTGAATTTTTCCATTTGAATTAAAAAAAAATCATTTTTCTATGGTTTTTGTTTCGGGAAATGTCGTTTGCATGCATTTAGGATAGTTTAGGCGCTTTAAAAAAAAATAGGCGCACTTAGGGTAAAAACTGTTGTGCATATAGGTAGATTATGAAATTTTTAGGGAAAACCAGTTTAGGGCTTAGAGTGAAAACAAACGCACATATAGGGCATGATAAAAAATTGTAGGGGTAAAGCGCTTTTAATGTAAATAGTGGCACATAGAGTAAAAATGTGCATCTAGTGATTTGAGTTACGCTTAGGATGAGTAAAGTTGCGGATATAGGAAAACGTGCATAAGAGGTCTATTTGAGCGCATCCAGTGAAAACAACGACGCATACGGGATTTAGTGCATCCCGCGAAAAGAATGGTGCATATGGGTTTGAGCGCATAGAGTCCACAGAGTGGCGCATATGGTAAAATAGGCATAATTGATGTTTTGATGATAGGAATGTGAAAATGATGACTTGTATTGCTTCCTTAGTCAATAGATAGGTAAATTGTCATGTCATCATGTTGATATGGATAGAAATGGTAGAATGATTGAATGATTGATTGATAACTTTGCTTTGTAGATTAGAAAAAAAAGAGTAATGGAACTGATAACTTTACTTCCTAGAGTAGAAAAAAAAGAGTAAATGATTGATATGACTTCTGATAAATTTGCTTTCTATGGTAGAAAACAAATAGTAATTGATTGAAGAGCATATTTGATATGATATCCAGCTAGATAGATTGATAGGATTGATTATGTGATATGGGTCGTTGATTTGATGCATTGATATGAGTCATTGACATGGGTCATATATAGTTCACTTGATATAGATCACTTGATATAGGTCACTCATATAGGTCACTGATATAGATCACTGATATAGGTCACTGATAGATATGAGTCTAATTGATATTGCTTGAATAATTGATATGATTCTGATGAATTATCCTTGTGATGAAAATAGGAGGTTTTCAAAAACCTCCAGATTAGAGAGCGACACTCAGCAGGATGGGATAGGATTCCTGAGTTGACACCTGCTGACATAGCTTTGATAGATACCTATGGTTTGAGATCCTTGTTGGCGATGCCGCCAGTTCGGGTCAATAGGGGATTGTTGACAACACTGGCAGAGTGATGGCATTTGGAGCACAACACCTTTCATATGCTGACTGGTGAGGTGACAGTGACTCCTCAAGACGTGTATAGGATATCAGGTATCTCCGTGGTTGGAGCCCTTGTGTATTATGATCACAAGGAGCTGGGGGGCACAGATGCTTTAAGGAGGGTGTACGGAGATGCACAGATCGCTGGGTACTAGGTACTGTGGGCTGACTTTCGTGGATATCCAACCTTGCCTGTAGTTTTGGGAGCGTTCATTGGAGGTCTCATTTTTCTAGATCATTGGGCAAAGGGATTATCAGTGGGATGGGGCAGGATTCTTGAGCAGATGTTGCTACAGCCACGAAGATATGCATGGAGGAGCTGCATGTTAGCATATCTTTATCACGATTTGCATCAGGTAGTGTACAGGGGATCGTCCAGTTTGTCGTGTGGAGTGACAGTGTTACAGATCTGGGCATGAGAGCATCTCGCTGTGACAAGACTAGCGTGCCGCAGAGTTAGGCCACCAGGTAGGCCTTATATATATATATATGTATGCTATGTTTTTTACCCAGCCCAAGCTGGGCAAGGTAGATTACTGGATGCGACTATTAGATAATATGGATATAGTCGTATGGTGACCATATCTTGATTGTGAGCCATGGGCAACAGATGATATAGAGATATCATATGTATGCATCCCTCGGTTCCTGATAGGGAGGATACCCTTCATTTTGGAGAGATTTTTGGCATTGCGGGTTTAGAGATAGTTTGGATTCATGTAGGGGATGCCACAATAGTTTGGATTCACATAGGGGATGCCACAGGGGGTTGCACATTATGCCTAGAGCAGAGATGAGGCCAGATGGGGGCCATGTATTTCTTACCAGATAGCGTATACAGAGTTCCAGACATTAGCGCCTGAGGCATGGGTTGACAGGCGAGACATTACTGACACGAGCATGTATGATGAGTACTTAGCATATTTTCATACGCATCATTTTTCATGATTTACCAGTCCAGATGAGCCAGTACCTATTCTGGTAGCACCACAGCCAGGGGCAGTGAGACAGGAGGATGTGGCCGGCGGTGAGTAGAGAGCAGTGGGAGGAGAGGAGGTGGAGAGGGGAGATGAGGAGAGTTCAGATGATGATGATGGAGATGATGGCGGGGAGGAGGGACAGGTGCTAGGGAGGTCGAGGCTAGATGTTCTAAGGGGTGTCTAGATTATGCAGCGGCTGAGGATAGGGATAGGGCGACGGACAGTGATCTAGATGGCATCCTCCTCTCAGCAGGGTTAGATAGCCACACTTCAGGCCCAAGTGCAGACACGACAGGGGCAGTAGGGACAATTGCAGAGTCAGCTGGGGCAGGCATAGGGATTTATTGTGCAACTTCAGGCACAGCTAACACAGGCTCAGGCACAGGCACAGGCACAGGCACCTGCCCTAGACCCACAGTTAGCCTAGGTTATTACAGAGAGGGATACATTTAGACGGAGGGTAGTAGAAGCTGAGGGTGTGGCTCAAAGACTGATGGGCACTGTAGAGAGTGTGTCACTGCGAGATGCCATTACAGAGGGCATGGAGATGGCGCGGGAGGTTGAGTACTGCAGGGTCAGGTACAAGGAGCTGTGTCCTCCAGAGCGCAGAGAGCCATACTCGGGGTCCCATAGCAGGACCAGGAGCAGATCTCGGACACACACGCAAAGTAGGGGAGTGACTGGACCTCGGCAGGACCCAGATGTAGGTACCAGTGGCAGGCCACCTCCTTCTGGACCAGCTCCATCAGGGGCATCGACCAGTTAGCTGATGTTCATCTTTTTTTTGGAGCATGTATACCATTTTTTATTATATCAGATGTATTTTGCTTTGGACAGTTTAGTATCATTGGACATTTGGACATTTGTATCATTTTTGATGAGCGATGATGATTTTGGATGATGTGATATGCATTTATTTCTATCTGTTTATTGATTTTGGTATGCATTTGAAGGAGTTAATGGCTAACATGATATGTAGGATGATTTGATTATGATTTTTTTATTATGATGATGATGATGATTTGATAATGTGTATGAATGATGTCATGCAGGTGGATGATTTATGATGTGTATGTATGTTTATGTTTTTGGAGTTTTCAATGCAGGTAAAAGATGATATGATGAAAAATGAATGTTGTGTTCATGCTATGCATTATGAATTTTGTATGATAAAATGATGTGACATGATGTAAAATTATATGTATGATAAAATGATATGTGATGAAAATATAATGATTTGTAATTAGAATGAATGGGTAAATGAAATGATAAGTGATGATGATAATGATAATGCATTGTTAAATGATAATGATAATACACTGCAATGAATGATAATACGATGTAATAATAATGAAATGCGATGATAAATGATAATGATAATACAATGTAATGTTTAAATGATAATGCAATATTAAATGATAATGATAAATGATAAATGATAATGATAATGCAATATTAAATGATAATGATAAATGATAAATGATATGATAAAGTTAAATGATAAATGATATCATAAAGTTAAATGATAAATGATATGATAATGAAAGGATATGGATATGAAAATGATAGTGAAATGTTATGTGAATGGATATGATGATGAAATGATAATGAATATGAAAATGAAATGCAAATGAAATGAGGATGAAACGATAATGGATAAGTGAAAATGAAATGCAAATGAAATGAGGATGAAACGATAATGGATAAATGAAAATGAAATGAAAATGAAACGATAATGGATAAATGAAAATGAAATGCAAATGGAATGAAAATGAAATGCAAATGAAATGAGGATGAAACGATAATGGATAAATGAAAATGAAATGAAAATGAAATGCAAATAGAATGATGATAAAATGATAATGAATAAATGAAAATGAAATGAAAATGGAATGTTGATGAAATGCAAATGAAATGAAAATGAAATGCAAATGAAATGAGGATGAAGCGATAATGGATAAATGAAAATGAAATGCAAATGAAATACAAATGGACTGATGATAAAATGATAATGAATAAATGAAAATGAAATGAAAATGAAATGAGGATGAAATGATAATGGATAAATGAAATGCAAATGGAATGATGATAAAATGATAATGAATAAATGAAAATGAAATGCAAATGGAATGTTGATGAAATGATAATGGAAATGCAACTAATATGAAATGATGAAATGATAATAGAACTAATGTGAAATGATAATGAAAATGCAATGATGAGATGATAATGCTAATGAAATGATGATGAAATAATAATGACACAAATGTTTGCATTGTCCTCCACAAATAGTCCAAAGAAATATGACAGTGATTGACCTTTCAAAAACTCTTGATGCAAATCCAATATGCAGTTATGTACCATGACCTAAAATGAAATGCAACTAAATGAAGCTGACCATTTTGTTGAGCCTTTTGGTGAGCCTGATTAAATCATCATAGAGTGTTTTGAAAATGTTGGAAGTGTGTACAAGCATCAAAGGGGTAATTAGCACCAATGATGACCTGAGTACAACTTTCATGATTTTTGATATAGCAAGTGAACACAAGCATCTAGGTATAATTAAACCGAGATGACCTGAGCATTTCTTGCATGAACAGACAAAGACTAACCACCATCTGATGCAAATTTGGAACTGTCATCAATGATAAACTTTCAATCATCATGTCTCACGACATATTTGCAACAGATAAATGATTAACCTCCAGACAACAAACAAAGAAAAATCATCCTCTTTCCTTGCCACTCTAGTTCAGTACATCATCGAGTGTGCTCTAGAGAAATGATATCAAAAATTAAACAACCATTGTTCAAAAATGAAATACTATGATTCCAAACATTATTCAGATTAGAGATCATCTAGATATGAGTCATGGTAAGGTACGCAACTGAAAGCTATTGTGATACGAATCAATGATTGGATGTTTTGGTTTGATTTGGTTGTTTTGTTTTACATGATTGGCTTTGATGTCATTGTCTCACTATTTTGATAAACTTGAAAGTTGATTGCCCCCAGTATGCCCATGTTTGCCCTTGGTATCAACACAACTTGTTGAAATGAATATGTACAATAGTCAAGCCATGGTAAGACATTATCGCTCGAGGCAAATGATGATAGCATGGTGCTGGTGTGACCCTAAGATGATGGAAAAGATACATGAAAAATGAAGGCTAAAAAGTTAAGTGCAGAACATGAACTATTAGATGGAGAGCCCCAAATAGCGTCTGTTTGCCAGATTTTCACTATTTGTTTTTATTGCATTTTTCTCGTCAATAGACTGCTTGTTTGCAAGGTTTTTTTTTTTGCTACCGAGATGCCTGTTTGGCAGGTTTTCACCAGGGTAACCATTTTTTCAAGACTTTTTCTAATATTTTTGAATTTTTTCAAGACTTTCTGATTTTTTTGGATTTTTTCAAGACTTTTTCTGATTTTTTTGGATTTTTTTAAGGACTTTTTCTAATTTTTTTGGATTTTTTTAAGACTTTTTCTGATGATGATAACCGCCTTAGACATAGTACTTGTTTTAGGTGCATGTTGTTGATAGGTTCATCAAACAAGTCCCCTTCTGGTGTTGATAGTTTGTAGGCTCCTGAACCATAAACTGCGATAACCACATAAGGACCTAGCCAATTTGGTTCAAACTTTCGTTTCTTCTCTCTGTCTTGCTGATTGTGTGGGTTCTATTTCAATACAAGATCACCCACCTGAAAGGTACATGGCTTTACTTTGTGGTTATAGTTGTGAGACATCATTTGTTGATAGGCTTTTAAGTGGTCTGCTGCTCTTTGTCTCTTCTCATCTAGGAGTTCAAGCTCTTGGAGTTGGGATACTCTGTATTCATCATCTGTTGTGAGGCCTTTCAATGATACTCTAAGTGAGGGAATTTCAACTTCTAAAGGCAGTATGGCCTCTGCTCCATAGACAAGAGCAAATGGTGTTACTCTTGTTGGCCTGCAGACACTGGTTTTGTAGGCCCACAAGGCGGGATTGAGTTGATCATGCCAATCCTTCCCTGAATCATTCACAGTCTTTTTCAAGATTTTCAATATTGTTTTATTTGAGGCCTCTGCTTGGTCATTCCCTTGTGGATAGTAAGGTGTTGAATATCTGTGCTGAATGTAAAATCTCTCACAAAGTTCATCAACATTCTAATTTTTGAATGGACGTCCATTATCTGTAATAATGGAGTTGGGAATGCCATACCAAAAAATAATATAGTTGAGTATGAATGATGATATTTGTTTGCCGGTAACTTTAGTAAGAGGGACTACCTCAATCCACTTGGTAAAATACTTTGTAGCTATGATGATGAACTTATGCCTGTTTGATGAAGAAGGATGAATCTTGCCCACTAGATCTAAACCCAATTGAGAAAATGGCCAGGTTGGTGTGAAGGGTTGAAGTTCCTGCGCAGAAGCATGAATGAGATTCCCATGAATCTGACATTTTGAGCATGTTTTCACAAAATTGAATGATTCCCTCTCCATTGTAGACCAGTAGTAACCCATTCTAATCAATTTCTTAGATAAGGTCAGTCCACTCGAATGAGTACCACAGATGCCACCATGAACTTCTTATAAAGCTTTGTCAGATTCCTCTCATTCAAGACATCAGAGTAAAGTACCATCAAGACCATAGCGATAAAGGGTGTCAGCGATAAGAGTGTAGTGAGCAGATTGGCGGATAAAATTGTGTTTTTGGTTACAGGATAAATCGGGTGGTAGGATATTGTCTTTGAGATAGGCATAAATTTTTCCATACCAAGGTGAATCGGATCCTACCAAGTGGAAAATGATTTTTATTTCAGGGGTATCATAAGCAGGTGTAAATGATTGTTCCACTAGAAATTCATAATGATTCAGAGTTTCTGGGAGTTGTAACAATGATGCAATCATACAGTCATGGTGTCAACTGCCTTGTTATCAAGCCTTGGAATTTGTGTGAATTTGATGTCCACAAAATATTTCTTGAAATCATCAACAATATTTTTATAGTTTGTTAGTTTTTCATCTTTGGTTTGATAATCATCATTGGTCTGATAAATGACTAGCTTTGAGTCGCCATACACTTGTAATTCTGTAATTCTCCATTCCAGTGTTATTTTGAGTCCGATGATTAATGCTTCATATTCTGCTATGTTGTTCGTGCATGGAAACATCAGCCTATATGATCGAGGAATGGTGTGTCCTTGAGGGGTGACAAAAAGTATGCATGCCCCCGATCCATGTTGAGTGAAAGAACCTTCAAAATATAAGGACCATGGTTGTTTAGATTTTGCAGTCAAGACATCAGCATCTAGAAATTCAATATGCAAGGGATGATCTGCTTGCAATGGTGCTTCAGCTAGTTGATCAGCGATAACTTGTCCTTTGATTGCCTTGCGATCAACATAATGGATGTCAAACTCACTCAGAATCATTACCCACTTTGCTAACCTTCCTGTTAATGATGCTTTGCTTAGAAAATACTTGAGTGGATCAATCTTTGAAACCAAATTGATTGTATGGGTTAGCATGTAATGCCGAAACTTCTGTGAAGCAAAAACTACTGCCATACAAGCCTTCTCAATAGAAGTGTAGTTGAGCTCATGACTTGTTAGTGTTCTACTAATGTAGTAAATTGCACGTTCCTTTCCTGTAGAGTCTTCTTGTGCTAGCAGTGCCCCCAGAGATGTCTCTATTGCGGCAATGTATAAGATTAGTGGTTTGTCTGGATTTGGTGGTATGAGAACTGGTGGAGTCATTAAATATTGCTTGATCTTTTGAAAGGCCAATTCACATTTTTCATCCCACTTGAAAGGAACATTCTTATGCAGTAGATGTGTGAAAGGTAAACTTTTTTCAGCCAATTGTGCAATGAATCTCCGTATAGACTGTAGTCGTCCCTGTAGTGATCTCAATTGACTGATGTTCTTTGGTAGAGGAATTTCCATGATTTCTTGTACCTTCACGGGATCTACTTCAATTCCTTTTTCTGAAATAATGTATCCCAAGATTTTTCCAGATTTGACCCCAAAAACACATTTCTTGGGGTTGAGGCGAACTTTGAATTTCTCTAATCTCACAAATATTTTGGACAATATTTCAAGATGTCCTTCTCTGGTGTATGATTTTTTCCAATATGTCATCTACATAATCTTCCATGAAGATATGCATCATGTCATGAAATATTGTAGTCATGGCTCTTTGACAAGTAGCCCCAGCATTCTTCAAACCAAAAGGCACGACGTTCCAATAGTAGGTTCCCCATGGACATGTAAAAGTTGTTTTCTCCTGGTCTTTAGGTGCAATCTTGATTTGGTTGTAGCCAGAAAAACCATCCATTAATGAATACATGGCATGGCTAGCTGTTATATCAACTATAGTGTCGATGCTTGGGAGTGGGAAGTCATCCTTAGGACATGCTTTATTAAGATCCCTGAAATCTATACATATTCTCATAGTTTTCTTTGGTTTAGATACAAGAACAATGTTGGATATCCATTCTGCATAGTCAATTGGTTTTACGAAACCCACATCAAGAAGTTTTTTAGATGTTCCTTAACCAATAGTGCAACATGAGGGTGCATCTTTCTAAGTTTTTGTTTCACCGGTTTGGCCCTCGGTTTGATAGACAAATGATGCATGATAAGATCAAGATCGAGACCAGGCATGTCAGCATAAGACCACACAAAATTTACTTGATTTGCTTTCAGGAATTCCATGAACTCTGGTATCTCTTTCTCTGTCATTGATGCAGCTAACTGTAAATTTTTTGGTTTGTCAGAAGTTTCTAGATTAACAGCATTTATAGGCTCAATCAAAATAGGCAATCGCTCATGGTAGTGCTCCGGGAGAGTGTCAAGAATCGCATCGTCTGGTGCCTCAAAGAGGTTTTCACCATCTGATACGCTCTTTATTTTATCTTTTGTTCGATCTAATACTGCTAGATTCTGGTTTTCACCATTAGATCTTTCTTTTTTGTTTTTACTTTTGTAGCTAGGAGACTTGACACTCTCCTGATCAAAAACTCTATGTCAGAAATCATTGGTGGAACAATCATTTGTATCATCTATGGAAAGGAATTTTACAATAGCTTTGTCACTTGTAAACATAGGTATGTCAAAAGGTTCAGTTGAATCCCAATCAATAAGATCAGGATACATTAAAGATAGCGGATCATCAGGTTGTGTGAAATCAGCTATGGTTAAGGTCATAACGGAGTGATCGGTAGGATCTGAGGTATGAGGTGGATCAATGATGATACTGTCCTCATGATAGTCTTGTTCGTTTAGATCTGACTCAGTATCACTAGAATCATAGTCAATTTGTGGTTCAGATTCTTGTGGTTGGGACCCTGAACCTTGACCTTCAATTAAAGTTGGGGCATACCTATGTATTACATCAATCTCTTTGTCCCTCCAAAACTCATCATTGTAAATGGTGTCCCATTCATATTCAGTAGAGTCTATATCAGAATTGTTATCCACAAAGTTTAGAACTGTTTCCAAACATGCTTCTGAGCCTTCTTGTAATGCGAAGACAGAGCCATGTAGTTGTTTGGATGTGTGTTCTTCAGAGTGAGTATCATAATCTAATCCAGTTTTCTCTTTTGCAGCAAGTCTGCAGAGGTGAATAGGTTCAACTACTCCTTCCTTCCTTTTTCTGATAGGACCTTTGTCATATCCCATCTTCTGCATGATTGAGTACCCTTTTCCATATTTTTCTGTGGGTAATTTGACATTAGAGACTGCTTCATCTTCATCTTTATAGAGCCAGTTTAGAATTTTTGTATCCTTAAAATTTTCCATGGGGAATTTTTCTTTGATGAATTGTCCATTAAATTTTGTGATTGGCTCTATTGGTAGTTGCTTTGATGTTGATGTTGCTGATATTTGATGTTCCCTGATAGACGGTTGTCCATGTGATCAAGGTGATGTAGGTAAATTGGCAAGAAAAAGAGAGTATTCTCCAACTCCATGATCCTTGAATTTCATCTTTTTGTCAAAACTATTGGTCAATTGACTGATTTGTGTGTCAATCTTTAGAGAAGTCCTAGCATGAGCTTCTCAATTGTCAGGGACCAAATTATCTTGACTGGCTTTTATGTTGGCACAAGTTTGATTATTGAAATTATCAGTAGGTATCATGATTTCCTATCCATCATAAGGAAATTTTTAGACATTGATGATAGGTTGATGGGACAACTTGCATTTCGTGGATCCATGGATGACCCAACAAGATATTATATGAAAGATCACGATCCAATACTTGACATAAAGTATTCTTTATAATAGGGCCCACTTTGATTGGTAGCATGATTAGACCCTTGGATGCTCTTTCTTCATCATCATAAGCTTTTATGGTAATATTTCTTCTGAAGTCAATGGAATCTTCCGAAAATCCTAAAGATTTAACCAACTTCATAGTACAGATGTTCAAACCAGCACCTCCATCTATTAGAACTCGTCTGATACGAAACTTGTGAACCATGACTTCTAAGTATAATGATGAATTATGGGGATGAGTTATGGAAACATCATCTTTTTCAGAGAATGAAAGGCAAGTGGGTGAGGACAAGTGTCCTACCATGGCTTGAAATTGGTTCACATCCAGGTCAGTGGATACATTAGTTTCAACGAGGGATTTTTCAAGAATTTCCTTATGGGCTGGGGAAATCTTCAATAGTTCCAGAATAGAAATTTGAGAGGGGGTTTTTCGAAGTTGATTGACCAAATCATATTGATGTTGAGGTGGAGGTTCATTGGATTTCGAAGAGGTGCCCTTTAAGACAACTTTATCTTGCACTCTGGTTGTTGCGTTGACTTATCTATATTCCACCTTCGTGTTGACTTTAATGACATTCACTCGCTCGTCGTCTGCATAGAGATGGTTGATTATATGATCATCATTGATATGATTCACATTTTTTTCATAAGACTCACCCTTTCGATAATTAGGCAAAGGGTTGTGAAATGCTTGGTGGTCTACATTGGTTTGTTGATTTCCTTCTATTGTAATGATGTCATTGTCGATCAAGTCCTGAATGGAATTCTTCAAGGCTTGGCAATTGTTTGTACGATGACCTTTACACCGATGACAATCACAATAGTATGCCTCATTCCATGATGGATGCTTTACACTGGGTTCATAATTTCATTGAGGTGGAAAAGTAATGACATTTTTGGCCATCAACTCTTTGAATGCGGATTCTAAAGATTGTCCCAATGAAGTGAAAGTTCTTCTATTCAAGAAGAATGAAAATCTTTGTGGATTTGAATTCGAGGTGTTCCCTAAGGAATTGTGATTGTTATTGGTTCCTTGGTAACCTTCGTTGTTGGAAGTCCCTTGGTTGGGAGTAGAGTGTTGATTTATATTGTTCCTCGGAGGAGGAGGATTATTTATGTGATTTGCAATCGAGTTGACATTGTTGTTGTGAGTGTTTGGAGTACTAAGGACAAATGGCTTGGTCGAAGCATGATTTGCATCAACAACACCATCATTCACCATGTTTTTGTTGCGAGTCCAGAATTTGGACTTGTCTTGATTATTGTGATGGTTAGATGAGCTAGGATTTTCTTTGTCATGTTTGATTATTCCTCTTTTGACCAAAGCATTTTCGATGGTTATGGCATCTTCAATAATTTTCTCAAAAGAAGGAGGACAATGTAAGTTCAAGTGATAGCTCATTTCTGAATTTAAACTGTTAATGAAAGTAACCATCTTTTCATTTTCGGGAATAGGACATGGATATCTAGCAAACATTCTTCTCCATCTCTGAAGAAATGTAATGAAAGATTCACCAAGTTTTTGTGCAACTTTGCAAAGGTCTATCATGGTGATCTGGTGTTGTATGTTGTAGGTATATTGTGATATGAATAGGTTGATCAATTCTTCAAATGTCCTGATCGGAGGTGTAATCTTAGATAGCCATTCCATAGAGTGAACTCCCAGGCTCCTTGGAAACAATCACATCAAGTAAGTGTCTTCATGAGCGAATTCCAATGTCATGTTTCTGAAGACTCTAACGTGATCGATTGGATCCGTTTTCCCATTATAGAGATCAAATTTTGGCATTTCACAATGCTTGGGAAAAAGAATCATGTTTAGACTTTGGTCAAAAGGGTAAGGACAAATGTCCTCGAGAGTGTATTTCTTTGTGGTTGTTCCCCCTTGTAACTCTTTGATTTGTCCTTGAAGTGCCTTGATTTTTTGGGTCAAAGCACTAAGATCAGAAAGGGGTGTCTCTTCAGGTTTTTTTTTCAAATTTTGAGTATTGAAGTCATGAGGCAATTTAGCCCCTTGTTCGGCTAGATAGCGAAAATATTTTTCCTTATCTCGCTGCAAGATCTTTTCAATGGCTTTATGGAATTTTGGATCTTGCTCAGCCTCTCTAAGATGTTCCTCATCTTGTTCCTCATCACTATCTATCTGTGTTTTGTTCATGTCTTTGTATTGATGGAAAGGATTTTCTTCTCTAGTATCTGTATCTTTGTCAAAAAGTGGATTATGATTCATGATGTAAAGAGGATTGTTGCTTTCACCCTCTTCTTGAATGTTTTGAGTATTTCCTTCTTATTGAATTTCGTCCTTCAATTTGTTGAATTGGGATCTTTTGAAGATAGGCATATGATTTTGAAAATTCTTCTAAACTTAGATCCTAGTTTTGACAAGTGCGATGATGATGATCTGATAAGATGCAGAATCTTATGATATGATCAAGAATTCTCCTAATTTATTGATTGTGGCTTCCAATTGATGAAGGATTTTAGAATCCTGTGGGGGAAGTTGAACCAAATATTAGAAAGTTGTTTGAGAGATGCACTTCTTAAAGTTTTGATCTTTGTTTTTGAAGAAAGGTTCCAAAATCACTTAAGGATTTGATTGGGATGTGAAGGATATTCTATAGAAGGTTGTGGTATGTTGTCAAATTCAAGAGGTTGGTTATGATTATACTGTTGTGATAGAGCTAATCTCTGATAATAAGCTCGAGAGTCTAAGGGATCTATAGCATACTCATCAGTGAATCCTCTAACAAAGTCTTGGTATCTATGGAGAAATCCTCAGTAGTGAAGCAAGACTTGTTAGCTTTTGTACAAGAATTTTCTCTTTTGCAGTGTTGTCAGCTTTTGTACAAGAATTTTCTCTTTTGCAGTGTTTTCTTGTATCCTAATGGTTTCTTGGGTTTTCTGATTCTCTTGGAAACTGATTTCTTGGGAAATCTTTTTGATTTCCAATTTCTAAGCATGGGAAAAGTATTGGGAATGTTATTGGACCAATGGCATGAAATTTTTTTGAGTGAATTCAGTTGTTGTTCTTCATGTTCATTTTGGATGATCTCTTTATCTGAATTTATGTGATGGAAGATACAACAAACATTTTTGAAAATAGTTGTTCTTAAAGCCCTGTACTAACATGAAGTGTTTTGAGCAAGAAAATGTTTTCAACAAATGTTTTCACAGGTTTTGCACATGAAAGAAAATTTAGACAAACTCACTCTTAAATGCTCAAGTAGGCCATTCTAGTAATCAATAGCCCACATCTTAGAACTATGTCAACTCACACAGCCGTGTTTTTGTCTTTTCCAGGCACGTACTCATAGTTATAGAAGTGGATACCAGATCCCCTGAGCAAATGGTCCTTGGCAGTTATATGGTGAGTGTCTTGGGGGTAGATTCTTCCCAACCCTTGCATTGTGATTATTAGAATGTTCAGAAACTGACTTCAGCTAGCCACTACACTAGGTTCGTAGTAAGGATTTCCGTTCGGTGTGGCAATAATAAACTCCTTCAGGAGACCTCCCAACCTTTAGAACAAAGGCTTTGGGGATGGTTATCTTGCACACTACCGGCAAAAGAGGGTTTCCCTAGATTTTCTTTAAATTTTATAGTGGGGCAGAATAGCTTGGCTTTGGCTTGAACCCACTTGAGTCGTTCCCATAGGGTGAGTACTTTTTCCCACTACGGCAGGCTCTCTAAAGGATGTAATTAAAGCAGTAAAATTCATGAAATGAAAAGGAAAGTCTGGTATTCTGATCGCCTAGTTAAGGAGAGAGCATAGACCTATTGCCACAGTCAAAGCAAGTAGATGTTCTTTTTAAATTCCAAATCACAATGATCTAATCTAAGTGAAGATATTACTTCACCAAAAACAAGTTTGTTCAATTTTAACTGTAAGATCATTGTTTGGTGACTATCCTAGATTACTTCCTTTTAATCAAGATGTGGCTACCCTAGGATTGCTTCATTTTAAAATTCAGAAAAAGAAAAAGAATTATGTCTGCGGAAGGCGTCAGACTCAAAATTATGTGTTTTTGTTACAATTTATATACACCTGAACATAAGCTATATGCGCCGGAACAGAGCGTATATACGTTGGAACAGATGCTATATGCGCCTAAATAGTCACTATATGTGCGGGAACAACAGCTATATGCGCCAAAATAGAAGCTATATGCATCGTAAGAAAGATTTATATGCTTTAAAAATAGTTACTGTGTATGCTGAAAGAAAGACTCTATATGCACCTAAATAGTTACTCTATGCACCTAAACAATCACGGTATGGGCCTAAACAGTCACGGTATGCACCTAAACAGTCATGATATGCGTTCTAGAATCCTGCAAAACAAAAGGTTAAAATCCCGTATGTGGGTCAGGAAATTTTGAATGTGCCTAGACGTCAATTTTTTTTTTTGAAAGTTGATTCTAGAATGCAGAAGCTATAAAAAAAAACTTGTAGATAATGTTAAATTTGTGGGTTCGAGCCCCACAGTGGGTGCCATTTTATGTGTGTGTGAAATATTGGATCAATTTAAATGAAAATAAAACACATATTAATAAAAAATTAAATCAAGAAAGCTGAGAAAGAAATAGAAATATGCAAACCATAACAATAGCTTCCCCGAAATCGTCTTATCTTCCTCTAACTCCAACATTTTGTTGGTTTCGAATAGCTCTCAGATCAGTAGATCAAGCTCAAATAAATGACAGCTAAAGAACGAGATTTTAAAGTGTAAATGCATATTATGCCAAATGCAAAAGCTATGCTAACATGAAAGTATGGTTATGATATTGAAACTGATATGAATGCACAAGATGATTGTACATATGGTTGTGTAAATCCGTATGTGATCGTAGGTAAGTGCATGCGTTTATGTGTGCGTACGTGTAACCGAAGCTTGGATTTGCGCCCGCTTTTATAGAGTTTTTGAGAGGATTCGATTGGCTAATTCGATGGACGACCTAGATTAAGCTTGTTCAAACAGACGGCGGGAGATTTTCGAAAGTGGAGAAGAGGATGGAAGGTGTCCCTTTTCTTTCAATTTTCGTCATTTAGTTTCGAAGGGAAACTTCCATTTCGAAGGACGAGATGAGAATTTGGAAGGGTGAGTTTAGAGTGAGTTAGAAATTAAATAAAATATATTTATTTAATTTGGAAGTGAAGATGAAAATGGAAAATCACATAATTAAATAAATCATATTTAATTATGTTTTAGAAATGAAATTAGAGGAAAATATTAAAAATATTTAATATTTAATTTGAGGATGAAGAGAATATTCCATTATTCGAATATTAAAAAATATTCAAACTTTATTTAATTTAATTAAGTGGAAGGTGGAAGGTGGGATGAAGAAGATATTCCCTTATTTAAATATTCAAATTATTTAAACTTTAGAATAATACGATAATCAAATAACATAGCCCAAATTAGGAAAAGAAATGAAGAACACAATGAAAACAAATGAAATAAAGATTCAATCCTAATTAAGCTAGCAAACTCATGATCCCATGGGGGAATTGGTGCCAATTTGATGTGAAAATTGGCCCTTTCCCAACTCCTATGATGCAAGATTGATGTACATTGATGAGAATTGATGAGTGATCCACTTTGTTGATGCTTGATGAGAGCTCCAAGCCAAAATCCTATGTAACCTAGCTATGATTCAATAATATTAGATGGAAATGGCTCAATATTTTAGCATAATAACTTTGCATAATTTGTGGATGATCAAATGAGGAGAGGAGCTCTTCATATATAGATGAGATTAAAGGATGAATTTCCAAATTTGAGCAATGTGGACTAACATTCATCCAATGGAAAGATGCCACTTGTCAACCTATGAATGGATGAAGGATGTGCATGTTTTGAGGATTGTGCCAATAAATGCTTATTTTTGAATTTTGAATTTTGTTGAAATGACTTGCAAGAGGGAAGAAAGAAGCATTAAATGCCACTTGGCTCAAGGAAAAGGACATGTAAGATAGAGTAAATTACTTGTTGGATGTACATGTCAACTTGGATTTTTGAATTCAAACTTGAAGTATATTCCAAAAAGATGCTTTGTGAGGAAAATAGGGATTTAATAAATTAATTAAATCTATTTTCATGTGCAAGTGGGAAAATCTAGAGGATGGGACATGATAAGAGATTAAATTAATCAAGGTTAATTAATTTAATGAGAGATTAGATGATGTGACCTATTTGACTTGAATTTATGGATTTATTTAAATCAAATATGAGAAGAATGTAATAAGAGATTAAGTCAATAAAGATTTTGATTTATTTAATTAAAAGAGATGATGTTAGATTAAACCAAATAAAGTTTTAATTTATTTGATTTAATAGATAGAATTTAGATATTTAATTAAATAAAATTAATTATTTAATTAAATAGGGATAATTAGATCAGATTGATTGATTTAATTAGCAAAAGAGAGACTTAATTAAATAACTGGTTTATTTAATTAAGAGAGGAATATTGATGAATTTAATTAGATAAGGGGATTTGATTAAATGCTTAGACCAAGGGATGATTCAGGATGAAACGATGTTAGTAGTCAGGATCAGATGCACAATGTCAATCGGTATATTTTACGTGTCTACATTTTGCCCCTCTTTGAGGCAATGCACTTGTTGGGTTGGTTCAAAGAATAAACGATCTTGATCAAAGCCAAAAAAAAATTATTATTTAAAGATCTTCACCAACTTCTGCCCGGTGAGAGAAAACATGCCAATATTGCCCCCTCGACAGATTGGACGAAAATTTCAATATTTGGGTGATCTCGCTAAAAAAGAGGACAAGGTGCCCGACAGGTCCAAAAGGGCTCCAGGAGGCCAAAATGTGTCTAAATGCAATAAAATTATGTAAAACAGGCCTCAACTGGAAAAACACAGATTTAGGGGTCCAAAACCCTAGCAAGATAGCCAATTAGGGTGAAAAAACCCTAATTTTCAAGCTTAAAAGGGGCCCGAGGGGTCACTTTCAATTCATTTTCACACACAACCATCTAGCAACCCTGCGACCTGAGCTCTGACCTCCTAACGATATGGCACAATGACAGCTTCCCATGCATATTTTTGATTGAGTCCAGACGTACCAGCGACCACCGGGCATTGGGGCACTGGTAAGTGACCCTTACTTGAGCTTCATTTTTCATTGTTAGCCTTCATTTAATACATTCAAAGTCGGTCACTCTGCAAGAGCGCTATATAGCGCCACTCAGAAATCAAACTACGCCACTCAGTGTCAACTTGCACACGGTGATGCAGTTTGGAGTTTGAAAATAAACACCAAATTGCGACGCTAAGCTCATGGGTCGGTGAGGTGGTTTGCAAACTGCAACGCGGCGGTCTTATGTCCGCTCAAAGTGCACCGCTGGGAAGAAAAGTGCACTGTGGTGGTGCCATTTTGGTCTTTTGTGCCCTTGCATCGAAGTTTGATTAAAAATAAAATTGTGATGCCTTCACGGATTACAATGCTAGAGAGGCTTTTTGGATGTCTGGTGAAGAATTTTTTCAAAATTTTAACATGATGACCCTTCCTGATGCAAGATGTGGTGAGGGAGCTCTACTCCGAGGAGCACAGATCGTAGGATTTGTTTAGTTATTTGCGGGACCTGAGCAACAGAGATCAGGATCAACTCTGAGACATGGGGCTATAATATATCACTTATGCAACACCCATTGCACTTACCTAGGGATACTGTCAGCTTTGTCTGAGATATGGCACAGTGATACCTCTTTGTTCCATCTTCCAATTGGCAAGGCCACTGTCACCTTGGAGAACGTTTGGCGCATCTTGCGATTGTCGATTCATGGTCAGTGGGTTATTTTCGACATGGATGAGGGGCGTAATGTCTGCCACAAAATCCTCGCCACAAAGGATGTCATTATTTGCGAGGGGTAGATCGAGCTTGAGAGACATAGGGCCCTGGCACCTCCCTTCTGCTTGGTTATTGCAGTGGTTATTTCGGGTCTCGTTTCCCCAGACTCACGAGGTCAATACTTCACTCCTGGCTAGGGACTCTGCTAGGAGCGTATGGTTCATGACATGCCAGTTAATTTTTCTTGGGGGTCGGTTCTTCTAGCCTCTCTTTACAGGGACCTTCATGAGTATGTCTACATGGATGGCAGAGCACTCAGAGCAGGGGTGACTCTTCTTCACGTATAGGCATGGGAGCACATTGCTATCCTCCGGCCATAGATTGTTACAGTTCTGATGATGCCAGATGATCCCCTCGTATGGCGCTACATAGGTGGTGTGTCCTTTACACACACAGGTGATCACGGGATCGCCTACTGGAGGAGGGTCTAGGATGAGATGCAGGTTTTCACATGGTGTTTGTACCTTGGTCAGCCTGGATGGGCTGGCGATATAGATAAGCTCTTCTTTTCCCACCAGGACTGCCTTATGTAGGAGTAGGAGCACACGATGATCAAGAGGTATATGCTCAGGTGCGTGTAGCATCAGTTTGGTGAGCCCTAGGATCAGCCAGAAGATGATTATGTGGTTGTCTTCGCCCGCACCATGTCACAGGTTTCATGGGGGTGGTATATTCCTACCTTGAAGGCCATCAATAGTTTCAGATAGTTGGTGGCTCGACCATGGGCCTATGATCAGGGGCCTGCAGATCCAGGTGTCACACAAGCATACAGGGATTGGTTTCGACCTCTGCTACAATTGACTATTCCATGAGCATTCCCAGATCGACAGAGGGTGAGAGGCAGAGGGGGAGGATGAGGATGGAGGGATGGTGCACGGCAGGAGCATCTAGTCAGGCCTCTAGTTTAGCCAGGTTAGGTAGATGTACCAATGCAAGATCAGTAGCAGGTGCCACTAGGTGTACCACCATTGGTTGGGGGCGAGGATCAACCTCAGGTACAACCTCCATGAGCACATCCAGGAGTGCAGCCAACAGGGTAGGTGGATCCTCGAGATGCGTTGATTGCATAGTTGCAAGCACAAGTCCAGGCCATGATAGATGAGAGAGATCAGGCTAGGATCAAGATAGGTTAGCTCAGGGCCGAAAGGGATCAGGCCATATAGCAAAGACAGGCCACATATTTACAGTCAGCCATAGAGCTAGGCTGGAGACAATAGTTGGAGAGTATGGCAACCTCCTCCTCCTAGGGTACAGTTTCCATTTAGTCCTACAGGTATGTCGTCTAAGAGGTCGAGTACTATTGGAGGCATTATCATGAGGCCATACCCAGAGGAGCACGGGTCCCAGAGTACTCACAACGGACTAGCCACAGACCAGCAGAGGGTCATGGTGACAAGGGTGAGGACAACATACATGGGGATATACCTTGATCGAGATGATAGTTTTTGTGCCTTATGGGCTCCTTTTTGATAGCCCGATGGGCCTTTTGTACTGATTGACATACATGTACACTGATCCGATTATTTTGTACCATGACAGTTACATTATTGATGATATATATGAGTTGATGATGATTTTGATATGATGTGATGTTTACCTTTTATTTATGCATGTATGGATGATTCTATTTCTATATGTTGTGCAATGATGTTTATGACGCTATATTTATTTTTGATGATGTATGCATTATGATTATGACTAACAGATCTATATTATGTCGACTTATGATATGCAGATGTATTTATGTGATGTGTAATGATGCAAAATGATATGATATGTAATATGCAATATACAAAGTGATATGGTGATGATCTATGGTGTATATGTGAAATTATGTGTATCTTGCTTATATATGAAATGATTTTGGATGGATGTACGCTTTGTATGTAATGGATTTTGTATGTTCCTATTTATGCTTATAATGATGTGGAATGATTGATGCAATGAAATGTAAAAATGATCATGATGCTATTGATGAGATGATATGGATGACTTGTGGACAATACAATGCAATGATGTAATGCGAATGAGATGGTTTTCTAAGATGCTTAGAATAACAAATATTATTATCCTAAACATATTAAATGATAAATGTAATGTATGTGATGCATTTAATGTGACGTACTATATGCATTGATGATGATGTTCTATTCAAAATGAATGCAATATGTGAGATGACCTTATGATGTTATGCAAGCATGTATGCAATGGATTATCTATAATGCTTATGTATGTATGATTATGCAATAGGTGGTAATGCTTATGCAAATGTTTACACAAATGAATGTTATGCAATGATTGATGTGATGAATGCAATGTGATGCCATGCAATGGATGTACTTATCTATGAAGAATGCTTATATGATGATGGAAATGCAATGAATGTGTTTCCTATATGATATGTTGATGCATTATGCTAATGATTTGTGGATGCAGGATCGATGATGATGATAACTATCATAGTACCTTGTTAGCATGATAAGAAAGAAGGAATGAAAAGAGAAGTCAAGACATAAGATGATGAATATGAAAAATGATGATGATTACTTGCTGAGGAGTTAGGATTTTCAAAGGGCCAATTTCCTTATGTTTGATAACACATGCAGTATGATTCATCAAGGTATAGCAAACTAGGATGGTGTTGTACCTAGTGTGATGAACTTTGACTTGAAAAATAGATAGGAGTATCCTTGTTCACACCTGACATACAAAAACCTTGCTAGGATGCACTTTAGAAGTTTCAAACTCCTCGGACCAAAACACGGAAAGGTATAACCTATCAATGTAATAGTCAACAAGTTTCCCAAAACCTCCTCCATACATACCTAACAAAACAGGTATTCACCAAGGTTATAATACAAGAACGTCCAACAAGCACAACAACCAAAAGATAATGATCATTGCCCCATTCCTATTTCTCTAAATCCTCTTGTTCGGATATCATCGAGAAGTCCATGGAATGAGCACAATAAGATAAACCAAAAGGATAAATATCAAGTATGCAAACAAGCCAATGTTCTTCATACCTTCAGCTAGAGGGATGTGTTTTGATAGTATAAGAATACAAGTGATATCCAAAATGATGCCCATTGTCGGAATGATATATCCTAGGACATGCATTGTATAGGATGATGATGGTTTGATAAGTTGATTGATAAGCTGTTGATATAAGGTTGATTGATATGTCTAAAAATGATCAAGAGTTTGATTTTGTTTTAAAGATTTGTTGTTTCGATTTTGATTTTGCATTTGAAGTTTTCTTTTGCCAACTGCTATGGTTGTTTTTGTTTGTATTGCCAAAGGATGAAGGTGATGATCAATTTATTATGGATGATTGATTATTGCGGATGTTTTTGAAGTTTTTGAGATGTTTTGAGGCTGTTTTTGGTATTTTTGAGATTTTTCCAATGTTTTGATTTTTTATTTTTTGAATATTTTTGGATTTTGATGTGATTTTGGATGTTTTTGGATTTTTTTTGTCTCGAGGGATGATCAAAGATCAACCTTTCCTACGTTTAATCTAAGAGACAATGTAGTTTGGATTCCATTTTTTTGACATTTTCTGATTTTCTAAGTGTTTTTTGATTTTTTGCATGATTTTGACGATCTGGATATGCATATGTGTGATGATATAAGTGCTCTATTTGGGGATTTTGTTGAAAACCAAGCTAAGGTTGATTGATAAAATTGATGGATTGATGATAATGACAACATTGTTGAGAATACATAACAATGCAAGGATTTGATCAAGATTAGGATTGATGATGATAACATTGTTGAGGATGCACAACAATGCAAGGATAGTTTTAAGCAACACAATGATTGGGAATGATATCCCGAGATGATGATGGGTTGATTGGACTTGATTGATTAGGATTTTGAAGCTTGATTTGGAACAAAAGATGTTTGGATGATTTGATGTGACGTTTGAAGTGCAACTTAGATACAATTGATAGTGATTACTTGGATTGATGTTCGATGAAAGATGAAGCTTGATAAGGAACATTTTCTCATCAAAATATGCCATGGGCTAGTTATTTGGATTCTAGATCACAAATGCTTTGACCAATTTGGTTTCATGTTTTCCAATGTTTGGATCACCACATAAGTTGGACAATTTAGATCAAGATTTATTCTTGAAGCGAGATGTAAATATATGCCCCCAGTGTCTAGCAATGTATGGAATGCCATGGATGGATGCTCATATGGGTGTATGGATTGAGGGATATGGATTATCTTGTGATAAGATAAGGTGTCTAGATAAAGAATGCTCATTTATATAATACTTCATGGCTCAGATAATGTTGGGTAGGATAGGATAAATGAAAATGACCCATGTCAAGATGTTTACCATAAGCAAGCGTAAAGTGTGCCCCAAACTTCATCAAGATCAAGATAACTCAGACTATGGATGTAGATATATGAAAATGTATTGGATAAATGGTTCATGGATGAATGGATTTATTATGGATGAGATGGATGGAATGCTGGACTTATTATGGATGGGATAAGATGCTTTCACCTGAAATGGTGCACATAGATGCTTGATTCTACACATTAGGCATGTTTACTAGGTTTTCATCATGGTCTTTCCCAAAGTGTCACCGTAGTGGTTTTCACAAGAGGGCGATTTTTATCTTTACTGTTTTCAATCCTTTTTCTGAGTTTTTTTAGATTTTATTAGTTTTTAATTTTATTTTATTTTTCTAAAAGATTTTAAGCTCATGCCGAATCACAAGGTGTTGCTGATGTAGATGCCCCTGTCATAATGTGCCATTGATATCTTTCCTGAAGAAGTTGCTTTGCCAAGATACGTGTACTTAAATGCAACTTTTTAGATTCCTGATCTACTTCATTGATACCAGGGTTAACTTTGTCCCTGTGCGCACATCGCGATAGAGTGCCTTCATAATCCTTATGATGAAGGGTCATTGCCAATACATGGTCAATTTGAGAATTGGATATCATGCGGGGAGGAGTGGATGGAGTGTTTTTAGGGATAAGAGGTGGATTGGTTGATAGTTTGTTACCTTTGACTCTCCAAACTTGGGAGGATGAACAATGATGGGTGGATACGAAAGTGTGCATGGAATTAGGACCAATTGCTTGATACACTTTGTATGTCACTTGAAAAGCCTGCTTTTTCTTTTGTGGACATCCTTGATCGATACTTTTCCCTTTTTTATTTTTCCCCATAGTTTCTTTGACTAATGGAGTTTGATTGGGATGATCTTTCTTTGTATTATTTGGTATCCATTTTTATTTGATTTGTCCATTATGCTTTCCAAATCCTTTTTCTTTAATAATGTTCTTTGTACTTTGATTCAATTCTTTCTTTTGATGTTGGTCCCAATTCGTGGATGGGGTGATGGGTGGAAGAAGATTCATGATGTGACCAGTTGTAGTATTGGCAATGGTTTCACCATAAGGATTCTTCATGCTCCCTATGTTGACATTTACACTAGATGAAGTTGTCCCCAGTATTGTGGAAGTAGTACCTTCATGCATTGATTCTGCCTATTCCAAGAGCTCTTGTTTAGAGTGCATTCTTTGATAAATGACCACTGCAGATGATGTTATTTTGATGTGTTGCTCTGTTGACTCTAGAATGTCTTGTTTTGTCTAATCTGCTTCCTTGAGTGCATACTGCTGGATGTCTTCATACATGTCAACCTCGATTTGATTTTGGGATATGTCTGATCCTGATGTTGTCAACTCAATAACTTGCTCTTTTTGTGTAATAATGTCAGGAGTAAAAGAATCATGTTCTTAATGAAGATCATCTATATGTCCATCCATAGAAAGCATCTCATGGGTAGATGGAGGAGTATGTACATGTTGCATAGATAGGAGAGTGTCCATTAGATCATTGTAGTATCTTGGAGATACGAATTCAATGATTTTTGGATTTCTTGTGTCATGCTTTGGATCAAGTTCTTGACATGGGTCAGTTTCAAAGGATCCTTGGATATCTTTATTAGGAATGGGAAGTGGATTAATATCCTCTGGATCATTAAGTGGATTTGGATTAAATGTTGAGTTGAAGATTCCTTCACTATCTGAAAACATGTCTTGGAAAGGACCATTGCTAGACCTTGGTGAAAGATGTTGATCATGATTTGGAATAAATTCTTGAAATATGTCCTCTAACTTATTAGGTGATGTAGGAAAATATTATATATGATCATTGGTCGATGGATTGTTGATTGTAGGATCAAATAGTGTTTACACTCCTTGAAATGGATCATTAAAAAGTGGCTCTTGATGTATGTTGATTTGATCTTTGGATGATGTAGAAACAACTTCCATATGTTCGTTGATGGATACGTCTTGATCATGTGATCATTGACTTGGATCGACACATGGAGTCATTAATATTTTGTTGGGCTTGGAATTGGGCTTCAACTTGCACTTGTGTTTGACCCTGGACTTGTGCTTGTTGGGCTTGTAGTATGGCTTGACCAACTTGAGTAGCTTGTGCAGCTTGCTGAGCGGCTAGTTGTGTAGCATTTCAATTTTTGTTTTGTTGGTTTTCTTTCTGATAAGCAGCCTATTGAATGGCTTGAAATGTAATGCTATATTCGTTTGATGTGTTTTGTTTGGGTGGTGGTGGTTTTGGAATAGTGCTTGTTGTGGTGATAAGAGGTACTATTATATCGATGATTGGGATTTGAGTGGTGGATGGTGTGATCGATGTGGTTATTCCTTGAGAGATCATATTTTGAGGGATGATAGATGATATGCTGGTTGCTTGTGTTATGGGGATGGTCACCATCTGTTGTTGTGATATCGATGGTAAGGGGGGATGATTGATGGTTGGGGGGTGTTTTGGATGAGTGGTGGTAGTGAACGTAGCCCCAAATCGAGAGGTGATATGGATGTTAATGGAAAGGGTGGGAGTGGTGGGAAAGTGAGTGGCATGCTCCCTTGGGAAAATGATGATGTTTGATAAAAAAATGCCACCTAGTCCAAATATGTCTCCTTCTCCTTGTGAGGTCATGGGGAAAGAGGTTTGTGGTGATGATGATGATGGGTCATTATGAAAGGTGAGGGGGACATATGGGTGTGATGGATTTTGAAACATATTCATGTGTTTTGCAAACATATCTATCCAAAAGTTTACCAAGTGTGGATTTGAAATGTTCATGTTTGGTATAGTTGTACTTGGTATATTCTCATTTTGCATGTATGGATTTGGTGGGATAATGTTGTTTTATTGAAGACTCATGCACTGAGTATTTGGACTTGGATTTAAATCTACCATTGGAAAAGGTGTTCCAAGATTTAGATTGGGTAGACTCACATTTGTTGTACTATTGAGGTTTGTAGGAGATAATGATCCCATGTATGGATTGTATAAATGTGAGTTTTGAAAATCAATTGGAATTGTAATGCTTTGATAGTTTGGTTGACTTGGATTACTCATGATGTATGGATTAAGTTTATATTCCATGTTCCTCTTGTGTTTTGATCTTTTTGTAAAAGTGAGCTGTAAGGTGTTTAGGACCAATGATGAGATGAAGGATGCAAGAGGCGTTTTTAGGGATTTTGGATCAATGCTAGACTTAGGGTTTGATTTTGATAGTTTTTTATTGGATTTGGATAATGAACTTGTAAACCCTAAGATGTTAGATGTGATCTTAGGATGAACTTGTTTAAAGGATTGCTAATTCAATTAAATATATGGGAAAGAATGCATTCCCATACACCTAACTAAATAAGGTGATTTTGATTTTGATGATTTACCCAAGTCTAAAATGATATTTCCAAAGTTCTTTTGTGGTATGTAGATGATAAATTTTTGGGGTAGATGAAGTGTTTTATTTTGATCCTAAATGAACCTAAGAATGATTTGTTTACAAGGCCAAGGTTTTGAAGAACATGTTTTTCCCTTCAAACCAAAACATCAATGTTTTCTTAAAAGACCATAAGACAAAAGATACACAATAACATGTGCGGGTTTCAATTTATTTTATCTTGATTAGTGAATTGCTTTTACCACAAACACTTCTTTGATTAGGTTTTCCAAACTAGATGTCCAATGTCCTAATTTCTTTTCATCCCACAAAGTTCTATGTGGAATTCAAGGAAATCAAGGCAATGGATTCCTAATGTTGACCTTAGTAGGAGAAAATTGAAATGAAATACAAATGATTAGAAGCCTCTAAGGATAAAATACCAAGGGAAAGAAATAGCACGTGAATTTGTTCAAGGATATTTTCTTCTCCTAAAGGGTTTGAGATTTGATGCTCATGTTGAATGTTGGTTTTCCAATGTTTTCGATCAAGCAATGTGTTTTAATTTCAAGAATAAATACAACCCTATGGATGTGGAAAACAATATTTGTTGGATTCCCACTTGGACAATTCTAGCTACGCTTATCTTTAGCAAATGGTTAGATGCTTGACCCCACTGTCTCCCCTCCATGACTCATTAACGTCAATTGAGGCAACCAAGCATCAACACCCATGAAACTCCCATGGAATGCTTTACATTTCTACTAAAAGACCATAAAAGTGTGGGATGGCTTCAGAACGACCATTCTTGCACCAACAAATAGATTAAGGATTTTGGAAACTCTAAAACATGGGTTTTAATAAGGACTTTCCATTCATGGAGATTGACCCATACGGCAAGAGTCCCTTTTCGGATCCATCTCGTCAGAGCCAACCGCATGATATTGACGTTTATTCCAATACCCACATTTATATCCCAGCTGGAAATACTCTCAGGTTCAGAGTGTTACCGGTTGAGTCGTTCCCTTGGGTGAGTAGTTTTTCCCCAAGGAAGGCCCTCTAAGATAAACAAAAGTGAATAAACTTATTCATAGTTCGATCAACCCTTGTTTAGAAATAAAGGGAGAACATATGAAATAAATTTATCCACACTCATAGAATATTTTGTTCAATTTTAAACCCAAAAATGAAGTGTGGAGGTGATTGCTTTGTCTTAACCCAAAATCACAAAAAAAAGCCTTTTGATTCTCAAGATCACTATAAAGCGTGAGAGAAGTGCATACATCATTTTTCAATGAAGTTAGTTTAAGTAAGCCCTCACAGAGACAAAGTTGCACTTGTTCATTTTAAATCCACAAAGAAATTGTGAGTTCTTTTTAAAGCACCAAAGGACAAATGAGATACATTTTGTTCAATTGTTAACCAAAGAAACAAACTCTAGTAAGTTATAGTCCTAATGTTCACTTTAGCCTTTGCAAGAAAAAAATATTGAAAATATTCTTTTTAAAGCCCAAATGAAATTAGTGTCCTAAGAAAAAAGGAATAACAGTTTCTTAAAAGTGTTAAGAAAACACTAAAGTGTTTAAAAACACTTTGATCTTGCGAAATATCATCCTCATGCTTATCCTTCTTTTGTTTTCAATTTGATCCAACCTACAAGAGAGAAAACAAGTCATGTTCTGCAAAATATAGAGATTAAAAAGTAGAAAACAAAAGATAAACTCATTAATGACCAAAAGCACATGCTAAATTTAAATTTCAACCTTTTACTCCCTGCCAGCGGTGCATCCCGTGACTGCGTCGGAGTTTGATTTCTCAGTGGTGCATTACGATGCCGCTTACCAGTCAGTGAAGCTTTGTGACAAGCACAGTGAGCTCAACTGTGTCATGCTTTTCCTCTGCAATGTTGTTTGATTCTTTTGAAAAATCCTGAGAGTTAGATTGGTCAAGCGGCTCGCAGTTAGAAATTCAAATTCTTGGGCGGGAAGACTTCAGTGTCATAGTTTGAATTTCTAGTGGTGCTGTATGGCGACGCTGGAAAACCAGCAGTGCTATATGGTGACGTTGACCTTCCAACATTAGAATTTTTCTGTGTATAAGGGTATGTACAAGATCATCATGGAAAAAACAGGCCCTTAAGTGGCAAAAAATTCAGAAAAATCAGTGTTAGGCAAATTGACATAAAAATTTGAATAAGTTATCTATATTATTTCAAAAATATGTAATAATGGAATCTATAGAAAATTGAATATAGTTTCTAAACTACTAGGTTTATTTAAAAATAAATAAAATCTATTTGGTGAAAATTTGAAATTTCAATGTAGTATTACTTAAATTTCAGGGAAAAAGTAAGAAGTAGGTGTTTGTCTAACCACCCTAACCATAATAAAATGATAATATTTTTTTATTATATTTTATATATAAGTAGAGGACTCATGTCCGGATGTGATGCATATTTTTTTATAATTTTTTTCCAAGTAAATAATTAATTATGAATTTTTTATTAAAACTTTTAAAAAATATAAAAACTCAGATGTCTAACCACCTTAACTTGGTCAAAACTTCATGAAATTTAATTTTTCTTTTTTAAATCCTATAGTATGTAGAGCATATAATGTGACACATGTTTTGGATTCAAAAAATGTGATACCGTTTGAAAGCTATAGATGTTTTTCAATCAGCCTATTACTCAGGACTTTAGTTGTAATTCTAATAGAAAATGAATAATAAATATTTACTAAATTCAAATTAAAAAATAATTTATATTGGTGAAAAGCTGAGAATCTCCTCTAAAAACTCTTTTTGTTTCATCAATTTTGGGTAAAAAAAAGTCATCAGCCACATACCCTACAAATACCCATAATATTGCCACTTTTTGGCCCATCATGATCCTGCACATACCCATAAACAAAAACACGAAATTTTATGAGAAAAGTGATTGAAAATGAGATTTTTCCCTCCTTCTAGTGCGAAATGTGAGAACCCCAATCCTAATACCTACAAAACAATGAGAATAAACACATTAGATTAGAAATTGCAAGAAAGAACAAGGATTCCCCATGAAATCCATTAACATAGCCCAAATTAGAAAAAATAATGAAGAAGACAATGAAAACAAACAAAATAAAGATTGAATCCTAATTAAGCTAGCAAACTCATGATCCCATGGGGGAATTGGTGCCAATTTGATGTGAAAATTGGCCCTTTCCCAACTCCTATGATGCAAGATTGATGTATGCTGATGAGAATTGATGAGTGATTCAATAATATTGGACGAAAATGGCTCAATATTTTAGCATAATAACTTTGCATAATTTATGGAGGATCAAATGAGGAGAGGAGCTCTTCATTTATAGATGAGATTTAAGGATGAATATCCAAATTTGAGCAATGTGGGACTAACATTCATCCAATGGAAAGATGCCACTTGTCAACCTATGAATGGATGAAAGATGTGCATGTTTTGAGGATTGTGCCAATAAATGCTTATTTTTGAATTTTGAATTTTGTTGAAATGACTTGCAAGAGGGAAGAAAGAAGAATTAAATGCCACTTGGCTCAAGGCAAAGGACATGTAAGGTAGAGTAAATTCCTTGTTGGATGTACATGTCAACTTGGATTTTTGAATTCAAACTTGAAGTATATTCCAAAAAGATGCCTTGTGAGGAAAATAGGGAATTAATAAATTAATTAAATCTATTTTCATGTGCAAGTGGGAAAAGCTATAGGATGGGACATGATAAGAGATTAAATTAATTTAATGAGAGATTAGATGATGTGACCTATTTGACTTGAATTTATGGATTTATTTAAATCAAATATGAGAAGAATGTAATAAGAGATTAAGTCAATAAAGATTTTGATTTATTTAATTAAAAGTGATGATGTTAGATTAAACCAAATAAGGTTTTAATTTATTCGATCTAATAGATAGACTTTAGAGATTTAATCAAATAATATTAATTATTTAATTAAATAGGGATAATTAGATCAGATTGATTGATTTAATTAACAAAAGAGAGAGACTTAATTAAATAATTGGTTTATTTAATTAAGAGAGGAATATTGATGAATTTAATTAGATAAGGGGATTTGATTAAATGGTTAGACTGAGGGATGATTCAGGATGAATTGATGTTAGTAGTAGGAATCAAATGCACAATGTCAATCGGTATATTTTATGTGTCTACAGTAGTGATATTCTTAGTGACGGAAGCTCAATCTCGATGGGTAATACTGCCTCTGATTCATAGACTAGGAAGAAGGGAGTGGTGTTGGTGGGTGTCTGAATATTGGTTTGATAGGACTAGAGGGCGGGATTTAGCTGTAGATTCCAGTCACGACTTATGTCATTGACTATTTTCTTGAGGATTTTTAGAATGGTTTTATTGGTAGCTTCTGCTTGGCAATTGCCTTGGGAATAATATGGAGCGGAAAAGCAATGTTGAATTTTGAATTATTTGCAAAGGTCATGGACATCCTGATTTTTGAATGGTGTCCCATTATCAGAGATAATAGCTTGGGGAAAGCCATATCTACATATGAGATAGTCCAGGATGAACTTTGATATCTGCTTTCTAGTGATGTATGTCATGGGGATGGCTTCCACCCACTTGGTAAAGTACTCAGTGGCTATTATGATGAACTTGTGGCCATTAGATGGGGTGGGGGTTATCTTTCCAATGAGATCAAGTCCCCACTGTGAAAAGGGCCATGGTGTGATGTGTAAGGAAAGCTAAGGTGTGGAAACAACTCTCCTAATGTCAAAACCTCAAGGAAGAATGTAGAGGTGCTTTTAAATTTTCAATTATAGCCCAATTAAGATACACTTGAAAGAAATAGCATAAGCAAAGAAATAACCATATAGACATGAACACCAAATTTATGTGGAAAAACCCTTACGGGAGAAAATCCCACCACACCAAGAAAAACCCCTTTGTATTATAGTAAACAAAATTACATACAGAGTATGGGCTTCACTCTCTGATGTCAAATTACAACACCATACAAAATGATCAACCCTGTATAGAAAATTCAAGTTACAATGCTATCAAAATTGAATTCACACTGATTACTCAATTGTTCATTGAACTATTCATCCCACTGATCATCCAATCAAAATATACGCTGAATCGATCATCAACTTCAATCTTTGAGTATATCCATGTCGTCCCTAGTCTATTGAAGTTCGTCACAGGAACGGCCACAATAGTCTAACTTCCAACGGTTCCCATTCTGTTCCCTAGTTGGTCAAAGTCACGCCATGTAGGATAGTCAATTGGTCAAAAGTGTTCAAATTGTATCTGCATGTCAGTGAGCCACTAACTGTGTCTCTCTGATGCCACAAGACCCTATTGTAGATATCATCCAGACTCATCACCTTCGGCAAGAGGTTACACCGAATGAAAATCCATATTGTGAAGCTCTATTGGAAAGAGTTCTCCTATCACCAAGAGTCTCATAGATCTTTGTGTCATACCGATATCCATTGAGAAAAATTGTCGGCAAGACTAGCCATATCGTTGAGATGTCATACCGAGCTCATGATAGTCAGTGATACTACTGCTTTTGCCAAGAGGTCATACCGATGTTCAAAAGTCACATCGACACCAGTATTCCCATCGGCGAGACTTACACTATCACCATGAGTTGTGACCGAACCATTATGTTAGCCTGATGACTCCAAGTGTATAACTATCGGTGAGACATCTCACATCACTAAGACTTCATACCAAAGAAAAAATTTTGGCCAAGAGTCTCCCTGATAACATTAATCACCATGAGTTTCGCCAATAACCTTTAGACACCAACTCGTCGGTAAGAGATCAGCTCGAGCGGTAAGAGATAGAAACTTTCATAGCGACCAACATGTCACAACGATAGCTCTAGTCAGCAAGACAGTAACAAGGTCTTGGCATCCTGAGAATTCCACAAGGTTGCACAACTGCTAGTCAGCCGACAATAAGGATGTCACATTGACTTTTCTCTTTCAGAGGTTTCAGCCTATGGGATTGAGGCACACAATTCCAACAATTTCCCACTTGATGAAGATCGCACAGGCATGTCTAGAGGACAACAAAACTATTGAAATTCATGGGTACTAAGGCCCATCAAACTGGCACACCACCTGAACTTGTCTATGCTCACTGGCTTCATCAATGCATCTGCAACATTCTCCAAAGTATCCACTTTTTCTAAAGAGACATTTCCATCCTCCACCATATCTCATACAAAATGAAACTGCAAATCAATATGTTTCATCCTAGCATGGAAAGTAGGACTCTTCACCAAACAAATAGCACTCTGACTATCACAATAAATTGTTATTTTACTTGCATCAAAACCAATGTTAGAACACAAACATTTTAGCCAAATTGCTTGTTTATAGGCGTGTGTTGCTGCCATGTATTCTACCTCTATAGTGGACAAAGCAGCTACAACTTGCCGCTTACTCATCCAACTCACTACGCCACCATTCAACATGAAAATATATCCACTGGTGGACCTTCTGCTATCAATGTTCCCTGCCCAATCAGAATCCACATAGCCTCAAATGTTGAGAGTTCTCTGTGATTCAACCAAATTTACATGGTAACATAATGCATATTCTAAAGTGCCCTTCAAATATCTGAATACTCTCTTCATAGCATCCCAATGTTTCCTTCTAGGATTAGCCATAAACCGACTAAGTACTCCCACTGATTGGGCAATGTCTGGCCTTATAAAAATCATTGCACACATTAGACTGCCAAGCGAACTAGCATAAGGCACATTGGTGATGTCCTCCATCTCAGTAGGAGATTTTGGACAGTCTTCAACAGATAGCTTCGTTCCCTGCAAAACTGGAACAACTAGCTGCTTACAATCATTCATGCAAAATCTCTCTAGAACAGTCTTGATATACTTACTCTGACTGAGCCAAAGTTTCCTACTAGTCATGTCCCTAGTTATTTCCATTCCTAGAATATACCTTGTTGTACCAAGATCTTTCATTTCAAACTTAGCAGACAACTGAGACTTAAGATCAGAAATCATTAACTTACTATTGCCTGTGAACAACATATCATCAACATAGAGAGAAATAATAACTTGATCAATTTCAACTTTGTAATACACACAATGATCAAATTTTGATCTTACAAATCCTAATGACAAAAAAAAAGTGTCAAAATTCTGGTACCACATTCTAGGAGACTCCTTTAATCCATACAGAGATTTTTTCAACTTACAAACCAATTTTTCTTTACCTTTTTTCCAAAAAGTGCTCAGGTTGGGATATATAAATTTCTTCTTCAAGATCACCATGAAGAAATGTTTCCTTCACATCCATCTGTTCAACCTCTAAGTCATACACTGGTACAAGTGACAAAAGGAATCTGATAGATGTCAGCTTAGCTACAAGAGAAAAAATATCCCCATAATCAATTCCCTCTACCTGGGAATAACTCTTCACAACCAACCTCGCCTTATACTTTTCCACACTACCATCCAGACCAATTTTCTTTTTAAATACCCATTTGCAGCCCACAATTTTTCTGCCTTCAGGCAAGGGCACCTAACTCCAAGTATCATTCTTTTCTAATGATGCCATTTCTTCATTCATGGCTTCCAACCAAGAGTTTGAATCAGACATTTTAAATGCCTCTTTCATAGTCCTAGGCTCATCAGTGCTAGAAATTAAAGCATAGGCACAAGTAGAATCTATCAAATAAAACCCATACCCATTAGGTTGCTTTCTTTCACAAGTTGATCTCCTCACTTGTTGAGGCTAAGGTTGTTCTTCCTCATCAGAACTCTCAAAACTACTTGAGCTCTCCTCAGTTTTATGTACATTTTGAATTTTCAATTCATCTTTATCTGGTGTCGGAGGAATTTCAACTACATCCTTTTTTTTTCAAATTTTGTCTCTGATTGCAATCCAAGGTAGAAGGCTTCAGCTCATGAAAGATACAACTTTTGTTGTATAAAACCTTCTTCGTATTAGGATTCTAAAGCTTGTATCCTTTTATACCAATACTATAACCAATAAAAATACATTTGACAGACTTGTTCTCCAATTTAGATCTTTTCTCATTCGGCACATGTGCATATGCCTCATAGCCAAAGACTCAAATGTGTCTTAGAGAGGGCTTCTTTCTAGACCATGCTTCCAAAGGTGTTTTCTCAACAAGAGTAGAATTAAGAGAATGATTTATCAAGTAACATGTTGTCGCAACTGCCTTAGCCCATAACTTCTCCTCCAAGCCAGCACTGCTTAGCATACTTCGTGCTCTTTTCATCATTGTCCTGTTGAACCTTTTTGGAACTCCATTTTGTTGCAAAGTGTAAGGTGTAGTTTTATGTCTTTTAATCCCATGATCTTTATAGTACCTCTCAAATTCATCAGAAAAAAATTCACCGCCATTATCAGTCCTTAAACATTTTATTTTTCTTCCAGTCTGATTCTCTACAAGGTTCTCAAATTCCTTAAACTGACTGAACACTTCAGATTTACTTTTCAAAAAATAAAAAAATACTCTTCTTGAATAATCATCAATAAACAACACATAGTACCTTTTATTAGACAAAGAAGGAACATTCACTGGACCAAAAACATAAGAGAGAATGTAATCAAGTAAACCAGAAGAATTGTGATGACTGGAGTAAAATGAAATACGGTGTTCTTTACCATATATACAATGTTCACAAAATCCGAATTTGAGGTTACAATCATCAAGCCCCTCAGCTAGGTTTTTATTCTTCAAGGTTTTTAAACCTTTCTCTCCAATGTGGCCTAGTCTATGATCCCTGAGCATAGTCTTTTCTGCTGGAAGTTTAACTTCTATAGAGTTTACACTATCAGGAACTTTTTCCTCTTTTCCCCCATGAGTAGCTTCTTGTGACTTTATAGAGACACTATTGCATTGCACAACACGTGCATCAAGCTTATACAAGGTACCAGTACGAGCACCTCTTGCTAGCACCATAGAGCCTCTAGTCATCTTGCAGCCATTTTGAGAGAACGTGACTTGCACTCCAATATCATTCAACATACTAACAAAAAGTAGATTTCAAGCTAGACCTAGTATATGCATTACATCAGTGATTCCCTTCACTCTTCCATCAGAGAATTGAATTCTGACTCTTCCACGACCAATAATTTCCAAAGATGAATCACATGCCAAATACACCTTTCCATCATTGTATTTTTCATACTTTGTGAACTAGTCTCTATGAGATTTCATGAGGAAAGATGCTCCAGAATCAATCAGCCATACATCAACTGATGCCTATGTAGCCAAGGTTGCAATGAAGGCATCTACATCACTCTGAGATGAATCATTGTCAGAAGAATTCTTCTTCTTATTCTTTTTCTCCTCTTTACAATCCTTTCAGACATGACCAGGCTGCCCACAATTCCAGCACTTCACCTCGGACTTCATTCCAGGAGAATTTGATCTCCCTTCTGATTTGGATTTGGACTTCTTGTCCTTCTTTCCTTTTTCTTTCAATCTGGCTCTAACAGCAAGAGCCTCCTTCTCCATCTCAAAATATTTTCTTCTCATCTCTTCTGATAACAAAGAAGCAACAACATCTTCCATCTTAAAAGTGGATGTAGTACTCCCAATAGCCATCACCAGGTGATCCCAAAAATCTGGCAAAGAACATAATAACAACATACAACGATCTTCATCAATTTTCACACCCACAGATGTTAACTGTGCAACCAGCATGTTGAATGCGTTCAAATGATCAGCAACGGACCCTCCTTCCTGCATTCTCAAAGAGTACAACTTCTTCCTCAAGAACAATTTATTCACTAAGGACTTACCCTGATAAATAGTTGCACGTCTTTTCCACAAGGAAGATGCAGTCTTTTCTTCATGAACATTCAGAAGAACAGAGTCTACTAAACAGAGCCTTATCAATCCCTTTGATTTTCTATCTGCAAGGTCCCAATCCTCTTGCTTCATGCCTATAGGCTTCATTCTAGACACAACAATCCAAACATCATGATCCACCAGCAGATTTTCCATTTTAAGTTTCCACAACTCAAAATTGCTGCCATTGAATTTCTCAATTTCAATCTTTCCTGGCGTGCTTGCCATCTTAACCTGTAATTTGAATTACCAAACTTCTACAAGACTCCCACTAAACAGAATTGACACAAAAAAGCCAATGTACCCACAAGGATAACACAACTGGCTAGGATTTGATACCACTTGTAAGGAAAGCTAAGGTGCAAAAACAACTCTCCTAACGTCAAAACCTTAGGGAATAATGCAGAGGTGCTTTTAAATTTTCAATTATAGCCCAATTAAGATACACTTGAAAGAAATAGCAGAAAAAAAGAAATAACCATACACACATGAACACCAGATTTACATGGGAAAACCCTTACGGGAGAAAAACCCACCACACCAAGAAAAACCCCTTTGTATTACAACAAACAAAATTACATATAGAGTACGGGCTTCACCCTCTGATGTCAAATTATAGCAGCATACACAATGATCAACCTTGTACAAAACATTCAAGTTACAATGCTCCCAAAATTAAATTCACACTGATTACTCAACTGTTCATCCCACTGATCATCCAATCAAATTGTATGCTGAA
Source organism: Sequoia sempervirens (assembly GCA_007258455.2). Classification (NCBI taxonomy): domain Eukaryota; kingdom Viridiplantae; phylum Streptophyta; class Pinopsida; order Cupressales; family Cupressaceae; genus Sequoia; species Sequoia sempervirens. Next base: position 197,392,259 of record VDFB02000003.1, read on the forward strand.
CCGATCATCAACTTCAATATTTGAGTATATCCATGTCGTCCCTAGTTTGTTGAACTTCCTCACAAGAACAACCACAACAGTCTAACTTCCAACGGTTCCCATTTTGCTCCCTAATTGGTCAAAGTCACACCATGTAGGACAGTCAATTGGTCATAATCGTTCAAATTGTATCCACATGTCGGTGAAACACTAACCATGTCTCCCTGATGCCACAAGACCCGATTGTAGATATCAGCCAGACTCATCACCTTTGGCAAGAGGTTACACCGAGTGAAAATCCATAGTGTGAAGCTATATCGGCAAGAGTTCTCCTATCGCCAAGAGTTTCATAGATCTTTGTGTCATACGGATATCCATCGAGCAAAACTATCGGCAAGACCAGCCATGTTGCTGAGACGTCATACTGAGCTCATGACAGTTGATGATACTACCACTTTCGCCAAGAGGTCATACCAATGTTCAAAAGTCACATCGACACCAGTATTCCCATCGGCGATACTTACATTGTCGCCATGAGTTCTTACCGAACCCTTATGTTAACCTGATGAATACAAGTGTATAACTATTAGTGAGACATCTCACATCGCTAAGACTTCATACCAAAGCAAAAATTTCAGCCAATAGTCTCCCCAATAACATTAGTTGTCATGAGTCTCCCCGATAACCTTTAGACACCAACTCGTAGATAAGAGATCAGCTCGGGCGGTAAGAGATAGAAACTTTCACAGCGACCAACATGTCACAGCGATAGCTCTAGTTGGCAAGACAGTAACAAGGTCTTGGCGACTTGAGAATTCTACAAGGTTGCACAACTGCTAGTCGGCCAGACAATAAGGATGTCACACCGACTTTGCTCTTTCAGAGGTTTCAGCCTATGGGATTGAGGCACACAATTCCAACATGATGATGGGATGAATTTCTTGAGCTGGAGCATGGATGAGGTCCCCATGCTGCTAACATTGTAGGCACCTTTTGACGGAGTCATGTTCTTCTCTTTCCATTGTAGGCCAATAATACCCCATCCTTAACAATTTCTTGGCTAGGGTCATTCCACTCGAGTGTGAACCACAAATATCATTATGTACTTCAATTAAAGTGTTCAATGCCTCTTCAACATTTAAACAATGTAGTAGGGTTCCTTCTATGCTCCTACAGTAAAGGATATTTCCTAGGATGACAAATTAGGATGATTTCTTGACAAAGGTTCTTTTTAGGCTTCAAGGTAAGTCAGTAGGTAGGACACCTATTCATAGGTAGCTATAAATTTCATGGTACTAGGGATCACTAGGAGCAACGATTTCATACACAAATTCTGATTCTTGTACCTCAAATGCGGGTATGAGAAGCTACTCTACCAATAATTCATATTTTGGGACATTATGAAGGATGTCCAATAGGGATCCAATTGTTGCCATGGTGTCTACTACTCTATTGTTTGCTCTAGGAATTTTCTCAAATGTGATATCAATGAATGATTCTTTGAGGCTTTCTACCATCTTTTTGTATGGAGTTAGTTTATCATCCTTAGTCTGGTATTCACCATTCACTTGATTTATTATCAGTTGGGAGTCTTTGTATACATTGAGGGTCATGATGTGCCACTACACTACTATTCAAAGACATGGTTAAAGCCTCGTATTCCGCAATGTTGTTAGTGTAGGGGAATGCCAATTTTTAGGACATTGGTATGTAGTCCCCATGTGGGGTGATAAAGAAGACACCAACTCCTGATCCATGCTATGTGTATGAGCCATCAAAGTAAAGTTTCCAATAGTCAGCTATGTTGAGATTAAAGATGGATTCCTCTGAAAATTCTGAGATGAATGGATTCTTTGAATACATAGGTGCTTCTGCAAGCTGATCTGCAATTAGCTAACCTCTGATTTCTTTTTGTTCCACATAATCTATATCATATTTAGACAGAATCATGACCCATTTAGCCATCCTTCTAGTGAGCATTTCCTTTGACAATAAGTACTTGAGGGGACCAATCTTGGAAATGAGTTTTATTTTGTGTACCAACATGTAATGTCTAAATTTATGTGAAGCAAACACTACTGCTAGACATTTTTTTCAATGAATAAGTAATTTAAATCATGCCCAACCATTGTGTGGCTAATGTAATATATGGCCCTTTTTTCCCATTTTCATCGTGTTGAGCTAGAAGAGCACTGAGGGATGCTACTATTGTTGACACATAGAGGATCAATGGCTTTCTTGGGATTGGTGGCATGAGGACCGACGATGTGAGTAGATATTATTTGATCTTATTGAAGGCTTCTTCACACTTGTCATCCCACTTGTATGCTACTCTCTTGTGAAGTAGGTGAGAATAGGGGATTTTCTTATCTGCCAATTGTGCTATGAATCTTTAGATGGACTGAAGCCTACCTCAGAGGCCTCTCAATTGTTTCAATATTTTGGGTGCTTCCATCTCAAGGATTTCTTTTATCTTGGGAGGGTCTACCTCGATACCTCTCATTGAAACTATTTATCCTAGAAACTTTCTTGATTGTACGCCGAAGACACACTTCTTTGGATTTAATCAGACCTTGTAATCCTCTAACTTGTCCAAAATGGCACTTAAGGTTTCTATGTGATCCTTCCTCTTTCTGGATTTGGCTAGTATGTCATCAACATAATCTTTGACAGTTTTATGGATCATGTCATGGAAGATTAACATCATGGATCTTTGGAATGTTTCTCCTACATTCTTCAAGCCGAATGACATCATATTCCAACAATAAGTCCCCTATAGACAAGTGAAGGCCATTTTGTGTTGGTATTCTTTGGCAATCATTATCTGGTTGTATCTTGAGAAACCATCCATTAGGGAAAGGATTTCGTGTCCTTCTGTCATGTCCACAATCATGTCAATGTTGGGCAATGGGAAATCGTCTTTTGGACATGCTTTTTTTAAGTCCCTAAAATCTATGGAGATTCTACTTCCCCCATCAGGTTTTGAGACAGGAATCAGGTTTGACACCCATTCTGGATAGTCGATTGGTCGTATGAATTATGCATCCAGTAACTTCTTCAATTCCATTTGGACTAGCATGGCGATCAGAGGGTGCATTTTCTTGAGCTTTTCTCTAATGGGCTTTGCTTTAGAGTATACTGCTAAGTGATGAACTACTATTTCTGGATCAAGCCCTAGCATGTTTGCATCACTACATGCAAAATTAACTTGTCTTTCTCTTAAGAAGGCTGCTAGGAGCTCTTCTTCCTTTGATAGTAATGACTTTGCATAGAATGTGATGTGTGGTGTCTCCTTTGTTCCTAGGTTGACCGGATTGCATTTTTCGGCTAGGATTGCTGATTTTTCCTAATGAAGAGATCTTAAAGGAAGATTGAATCCCCCATCCTCAAGTGCCTCAGAGAGGTTTTCACCATTGGATGTGTCCTTTCTTCTGACTTTTTCCAGATCGGAGAGTGTCATAGTGTGGTTTTCACTCAAGGACCTAGAGATTATTCTCATTTTTTTTCTTTTACAACTAAGGAAATCAATCATTTCCCCATAATATGCATGTGTATCCAACTCAATGAGGAATCCTTCTTTGTGATCTCCACATGGAATATTATCCCACAATCCCATGAATTCTGAGAGCGCCTCATCATTTTTGAATGTGTCAAGAATTGGTGGTCCTCGTTGGTCATAATCGATGAGTTGTGGGTAGACTAGACAGATTTCATGGTTTTGGTTTTGAGACTCATAAGATAGGGTGCTAATCATGAGAAGGGTGGTTTCCTCGAAGAGAATGGGTAGGTTGGTTATGGGATCCTTGTCATCACTACTACTATAGACATTAGTTACGTCAAATGTGAAGTTGTCTATGACTTGACCTATAGATACGGGTAAGCAAAGTTTGGTTGTTGATTACTCAGGAGGATTAGTGACCTTTCTAACTAGAAGACTTTAGCCACATATGGTTATACTTGGAGGGGTACATCCAAGGCCAATATTTATCCTTCACATCTCTAGAATGATGGGTATTAGAAGACCATTGTCATTTTTCCCAAGTCTCTAGTTTCTATCATAGCACATTGCGAGCATCATTTGCAAACCTTTGTTGTTGTCATCCATTGGTAGATCGGTTTTCGGTCTATTGTCTTGGTACAAAAGATAGGATGGGTCCTCTTCTATGAATTTTTGACCAAGATCTCCCCAACTTCTAAAGTTGGGATAGTCTTCATTGGGTGTTTGGGATGTGGAGACTTCAGTTGATTGTAGACGTCCTCATGATCTAGGAGATTGTGGTAACTTTCCTACCACAAAAGCATTTTTGGGAATTGTATAGTTTCCACAACCATTTTCCTAGATGATGACTTTTATATCAAAGATGGTGGGGATGGAAGGAGTGGTGGGCATCTCTATTGCAGAAGTGGAAGTAAGAGTGGCTAGATCAATGTACGGTGTGGATGGGCCTTCATCATTTTTAGGAACTTGATGTATTTTGTAGTATTTTTCCTCAAGGTTCTTGCAGTAGGAGAATGGTTTAGGATATCCATGGATGGTGACCTCTTGTCCTTCATATGTGAATTTGACACATTGATGGAAATTTGATACTACTACTTGCATTGCATGAATCCTTGGACATCCTAGGAGAATGTTATAAGGAAAGTCAAGGTCCAGGACCTGATAGGTTGTTTCCATGATAGCTGGCCCTACTTGAATAGGTATTTGGATTGTTCCTTGGGACACTCTTTCTTGATCATCATATGCTATGATTGTAATATCTTTTTCCTTTTTTGATGGAATCCTCTGATATTTTCAAGTTCCTAATGAGCTTGAGGGAACAAATATTCAAGCCTGCACCTCCATCCACCAAGACTTGCTTGACTTTATTTTTAGGTACGGGGACCTCTAAATGGAGTGCACGATTGTGAGATGGTTGAGTAGGAAAGTCTTGGTTGGAGAATCTAAGGAGATTCAAAGTATTGATGTTTCCGACCATAGCTTGGAATTGTTCCACATCAAGATCTGCGAGGATGGTTGATGAAGCCAATGCTTCCTCAAGGATTTTCTTGTGGGCAAATGATTTTTTTAGCAACTCCATGATGGATATTTGTGTTGGGGTTCTTTTCAGCTGATCAAGGACATTGTAACCATTGGGAACAAATCTTGGGTTGGGTGTAGGTGATCTATTTGGCTGAGATGACCCTACGATGGTAACTTTGTCACCTCTTGTGGCAACTCCACAATCAACATGGGCTCCTTTGATGGTGATGGTAGCATAGTAGTCATCTAGGGATGCAACAACATGGTCATACACAGGATTCACATTTTTGAAGGTGCCTTTTCCCTTATCGATGTTATTGTTCCCATTATTGTTATGGTTAGGCATTAGATTCGTGTATATTTGGAGATTATGATTTCCAGTTGGCAGCTCCACGTTTATGATTTTTTTTATCAATGAGGTCTTGGACTATTTTCTTCAACCTAATGCAAGTGTTAGTGGTGTTCCTTTTGATTTTTTGGAAGTTGCAAAGCTGATTTTCATTATACCAAGGTGGTTTGAAATCTGGTTCATAGTAATTCTCATATGTGGGAGCCTTGATGAGAGTTTCATTTATTAGTTTCTTCATGATGACCTCAAGTGGTTCTCCAAGGGTGGTGTATTTATGCTTGGTGGAATTCTTGTTTCACTGGGGTGGTCCCCTTTGATCATTGACATTGTTGATCACTTGATTGTTTGTCTACTGTGTTGTTGTGTTAGCTTGATGATTGTTTTGATGATGGTATTGGATTTTTTGGTGTGGTGCAGGTGTGTTTCACCAAGTGGCACTGATGAAAAATTTGGCATCGACAACATTGTCATTGGTAAAATTTTTGTTTCTTGCCCATGTGTGAGGCATGTCATTGTAACTGGTGGATGGGTGATTGTTCTATTGTTCAAGATATGCAATTGATCCTCTAGGTTGTGTCATAAGGGCTCGTTCAATGCTAAGCGCCTTGGAAATCAACTGGTCATATGTGGTGATACCTTAGACTTTGAGATTGAATGTCAAGGCTTTGTCGAGGTTGGATATGATAGTGCACACTTTTTGTTCCTTAGGCATGACCCATTTTCTCTGATTGGCCTTGGATCACCATCGTTATAGGAATGAAGAAAATGATTCATTCTTACCTTGGTTTAGAGCTGATAGTTCCTTTAGACTGATATCCATAGTGATATTGCATGCGTAGTTTTTGATGAATGCGTCTATGATTTCTTGAAATTTTTTAATGCCTATAGGTAGGTGAGAGAACCATTCCATGGTGTGGCCAGCCAAACTTCTAGGAAATAGTCGCATCAAATAGGTATTGTCATGTGCGACTTCCATGCAATGAACCTGGAATAACCTGATGTGATCTTTAGGGTTTCCTACCCCATGGTACTTATCAAATTTGGGGATATCAAATCCCTTTGGGAATGGTTTCATCACAAGGCTCCTATTGAACAGATAAGGACACAAGTTGTTGGGTGTTATCATGGTTCGCCTGGATTGAAGGTCAAGCACTTGTTGGAAGAGCAACCTAATTTGTGTTGTCACATCATTTTACGAATCAGAGGGTGGGATGAAAGTATTCTGAGGTAGTTCAATTGTTGGTGGGATGGGTGGATTAGTTGATATGTTGATGGATGATGTTTGCATGTGTTTCTATGCCAAATAATCCTATAATTGTTGTTGTACCAACAACACTTGTTGTTCGTCTTGTTGTTGTTGTGCTATTAAGGCATGTTGTTGCGCTTGTTGTTGCTATTGAGCCAACAATGCTTGTTGTTGAGCTGCTAATTGGGCTACTTCCTATTGTTCTTGATATTTTTCTAGTGCTTGTTGATATGCTTGATGATGCACTACTTGTTGTTCTGCAAGATATTGTGTCTATTCTTGTGCTTGCGCTTGTGCTTATGCTTGTGCTTGAGCTTGTTGGGTTTGATATTGAGCTTGGGCTTGGGCTTGAGCTTGAGCTTGAGCTTGTACTTGGGCTTGAGTGGAAGCTTGTGCAATCTATGTGGCTTGAGTGGCTTGTGCAAATTGAGTGGCTTGTTGTTGTTGTAATAGGGCTTGTTCAGCCTGCTTTACTTGTGTGGCTTGTTGAGCAACTAACTATGTAGCTTGCCAATTTTGGGTTTGTTGTAATGCCTTTTGATAAGTAGCCCGATGATCGACTTGAAACACAATACTGTATTGGATTGATGTGTTTGAGTTTGGTGGTGGTGGTGGTGGAGGTGGATTTGGAATAGTGCTTGTTGTGGTGATGAGAGGCACTGTCATGTTGATGATTGGGGTTTGAGTGCTAGATGGTGTGATCGATGTGGTTGGTCCTTGAGAGACCATGTTTTGAGATATTAGGGGAGTGGTTAATGATGTGGTGGTGGTGGTTTGCATTATTGGGATGGTTTCCATCTATTGTTGCGATATCGATGGCAAGGTGGAAGTATTTGGAATGATGCTCTGATTGATGTTTGGTTGGTTGGTCTGATTTTGTTGATTGATGCTTGCTAAAGGGGGAAGGCCTGAACCAAGAGGCGATGTGGATATTGATGGAAATGGTGGAAGTGGTGGAAATTTTGGGGGTGTAACCTCTTGAGGAAATGGTGTAGTGTCAAAAATGCCTCTTGGTCCAAATATGTCACCCTCTCCTTGTGAGGTTATGGGGAGAGAGGTTTGGGGTGTTGCAGAGAATGATGATAATGACGGGTCATTTGGATCATGAAAGGTGAGAGGGACATATGAATGTGATGTATTTTTGGGTATGGACTATCCCAAGATGGTGTTCGCATCCAAATCTCGATTGTTTATGAGAGGATGTGTTTTTAATTTGTGGGATGTTTTGAGTGATGTTTTGGAATGGGGGTGTAGATGAAATGGGGATGGTAGATGAGATTGTAGGCATGATCCCAAAATATGGTTCCACAAAAGTGCTCACATCGAAATCAGAGGGTAGTTTAGCCCCTTGCTTTGCTAATTCGAGCATTTATAGTGAGGGATTGATTCTCATGATGATGTTGATAATCTTATGATTCTCTATATTTTTTATTATTTTAGTGATTTACTCATGTGACATTCCAAAGGGATTATTGGTAAGATCCTGCACTTGGACACCTTCCTCTTGACGGTCTTGCAAAAATGGAGGAAGGTTAATTGTGAGACTGCAAGACCCAACGAGATTAATTTCAGGAGCAGTCTAACTCAAGTCACTCAAAGTAGATGTTTCTTTGTTGGCTTCCATGTTCCTCTTGTGTTGAGACCTAGTTTGCACCATAAAATAGGGATCAATTTTTCAAGAATATAAGAGATAAACCTCTTAATTCTTTAGAATGATATATCTTTAGGTACAAAGAGAGAAAATTTTTAGGATATTTTTAAAGATAAAAGGATGATAATGATATGGATGTAAGATGGATTTTTTACGGATGATTGGAACTCTTTGAGAAAATCTTGAGGGGTATGTTCAAACTTTACGACTTGATTTTGATGTTTTTTTTTAGATTGATTTTGATTTTGGATTTGGGTTTTGATGGTGAACTCATAAACTCTAAGAGGTTGGATGTTTTCCTAGAGTAGATTTTGTTCAAAAGATGTTAATTTGTCTAGGTGTGAGAAGAAGGATTCATCTAAGCACACCTATCCAAACAAGATGATTTTGATTGGTTTGACTTTGATTTTCGATAATGAACTAAATCCCAAGATTTTCGATGTTATCAAGGGATAAATTTGTCCACAAGGTTTGATAATTTGACTAAATATGTGTAGAAGGATGCATCTACACAAATCTAATCAAACAAGGTGATCTTTCGATTGGTTTCAAATGATTTTCCCAAAATTTAAAATGAAAATTTTTTCCAAGATTTTGAAAGAGTTGATGATGAGATGATTTTTATTTTGATGTTCAAAGATGGATAAAGGTTTTATTTTGATCCTAGGTTTACCTAAAAGGACACTTTCTTACTAGACCTCAGTTTTGAATAACAAGCTTTTCTATAAACAAGATGTTCAAACTCCCTAAAAATATTTGGGTTTTGACAGTAATAGAACGAGTATAGACCAGGATTGTTTCTTGAAGCTTTTCTATAATAGTTAAAAAGTAGTCTTCGTCTAAATTCATATAGCATTGAGAAACTCCTTTGGTGATCTTTTGGACTAAGAGCTTTTACCTTTGGTTTCTTGATCTTGATCTTGTGTGAAATCATTGGAGACACATATGTGGGGTCCAATTGTTTTCAGTCTTTGCTTAATGACTTTGTTTTACCACAAACACTTCTTGATTAACTTTTTAAACTAGATGTCCAATGTCTCAACTTCTTCTCATTCCACAAGGTATATCATGTGGAATTTTGATGAAATCAAGGCAAGGGTTACCTATTGTTAACTTTAGTAAACAAATTGAGATATAAATCCAAGTGTTTAGAAACCTCTAAGGATAAAATCCCAAGGGTAAGCAATAACACATGAATTTGGTCAATTGTATTTGATTCCTAAAGGGTTTGAAGTTTTTACGACAATGTTAAATTTTTGTTCTCAAATTTTTTTGAACAAGAAAAGTATATTCTAACAAAGGACAAGAATAATCCTATGGATATGAAAGACTATATTTGTTGAGTCCCCACATGAACAAGTCCAGCTACGCTTATTTTTAGCAAATGGCTAGATCTGCAAGTGACCCCACTGGCTCCCCTCCATGACACCCACTTTTTGGGGAAGCCAAGCATCAGTACGCATGAAACTCCCATGGCATACTTTAAATTTCTACAAAAAACTGTAGGGTATGTGCAGGATCATGATGGGCCAACAAGTGGCAATATGATGGGTATTTGTAGGGTATGTGGCTGATGACTTTTTTTTACCCAAAATTGATGAAATGAAAAGGGTTTTTAAAGGATATTCTTAGCTTTCCACCAATATAAGTTATGGTTTACAAGTTGAATTCAATAAATAATTATTATTCATTTTCTATTTGAATTACAACTAAAGTGTTAATTACAACTAAAGTGTTGATTGATAGGTTGATTGATAAACATCTATAGCTTTCAAATAATATCACATTTTATGAATCAAAAACATGCATCACATTATATGCTTTGCATACTATAGGATTAAAAAAAGAAAACATTAATTTCATGAAGTTTTGACCAAGTTAAGGTGGTCAGACATACAAGTTTTAATATTTTTTAAAAGTTGTAATACAAAATTCATAATTAATTATTTACTTGGAAAAAAATTAGAAAAAAATATGCATCAAATCTGGACATGAGTCCTCTACTTATTTCTAAAATCTTATAAAAAAATATTATCATTTTATTGTGGTTAGGGTGGTCAGACAGACACCTACTTATTTTTTCCTTGAAATTTAAGTACTACTGCATTGAAATTTCAAATTTTCACCAAATAGATTTTTATTTTTTTAAATAAACCTAGTATTTTAGAAACTACATTCAATTTGATACAAATTCTATTCTTACATATTTTTGAAATAATATATATAACTTATTCAAAATTTTACGTCAAATTGCCTAACTCTGATTTTTCTAAAAAAAATTCCACTTAAGGTCCTATTTTTTCCATGATGATCCTACACATACCCTGTAAAAGTGTGGGGTGGCTTCAAAATGAATGTTCTTGCACCAAAAAATAGATAGGGATTTTGTCCTTTCTACAAAATGCGTTTTAATTTAGACTTTCCATTCGTAGGAGTTGACCCAACGTGGTTAGAGACCATTGTTTCCCTTCTCGTCGGATCCAACCACATGATACTGGCCTTTGTTCTAGTACCCACTTTTATATCTTGGATGGAAATACTCTTTGCTTTAGAGTGTTACTGGTTGAGTCGCTCCCTTGGGTGAGTACTTTTTCCCCAAGGCAGGCCCTCTAAGATAAAAAAAAGCGAGCAAACATATATGTAGCTCGATCGATCTTTGTTGAGAAACAAAGAGAGAATACATGTGATAGGTTTGACTCACACTCACAAGATACTTTGTTCAATTTTAGTTCCCAAAATGAAGTGTGGAGGCAATTACTTTATCCCAACCTAAGACCACTAAAAATCCTTTTAATTCTCAAGATCACTGTGAGGTGCGAGAGAAGCACATACATCCTTTCTATGGTGTTAGTTTGAGTAAGAAATTACAAAAACAAAGTAGCACATGTTCTTTTTAATCCCACAAAACAATAATGACTTCTTTTTAAGAACTAAAGGAAATGTGAAGATTTCCTTGTTCAATTGTTAAATCTAAAAACCAACTCTAGTAAGTTTCTATCATAAAGTTCATTTTAAGCCCTTTTGTCATACAAATTGAAATTTTCTTTTTAAGAGACCAAAAAGGATGTGTGTTGATTTAAAACAAAATAATAAAGCACAAAACAAAAGCCTTAAGCATTTAAAAATGCTTTGTTGATTTCAAGCTTCAATCCTCTTTGCCTCCAAGATTTGTTCAAGATCACCTCCTATCCTCCAATTTTGCTAGTCCTTTGAACGAAAATCCTTCCTCCCCGCTTTTCCTATCCCATACAAAAAGACAGTCATGTGAGGATCAAAATATCCAATTAATCTTCATTTAATCATTAATTTCTAATAAAACAAAAAAGTGATTTCAAATGAAAAGACTAATGATTTTGAATTAATAGATGAAACATTAATAATATTCTTGATTCCAAAAAAACTTTAAGGCAAATATTAGCCAAGACTAGACAATTTGCAAAAAAGGAAAAACTTCTTCATGCCAATAATTCAATCTTACCAAACTAGAATTAGGAGTCAAGGTAGGGTATAATAACATTAGCTTTAATAAAAACTAAGGTGTAAACATTTTTCCACATTATGATTTTCCACTAACTCACACCTCATGCCAAGAATTAGATATTATTATGTCATCCTTGAAATCTTGGAGCATTATTGTTGTATAACTTAGCATCAAAAGTGTTGGCACATACTGCTATTCATCATCTCTACCAACTAAATTTAATTTGGTGTGGACCAACTACCTCTTTAATTGTTTGACAAGATACCTCAAATAAATGTCATCTTATGGAATGCGTTGACCAAAAAAATGGCATGAGAAACTTTCAATCGAAGGCTATTAGAAGGCACAAAGCCATGTAGTAATGATAGTTGGGGAGTTTTCAAAGTAACTGTAGATGGTAGGTGTAAAGCCAATGCTTTTAAAAAATTTCAAGCAAATGCAATTAGTAAGTGTAAAATCCAAGCACCCCCAATAATAATGTTATGAAAAGATTTGAATTAATTATGCAGCAACAAGCACTAGAACCTAATATTAGACAAATTTCAATGTATAAGAAATTTATTCCTTACACCTAAGTGATAGTGATTTCATTTGTTGTTTGATCTCTCTCATCTTGTTTTGACTCCTACCAGATATAGAATGTGCTTGAGATTTAAATGAAATCCAAAGGAGTGATTTACAACTCAACTACATGCAGACCAACGTATTTAGAAGTACTGACGGAGTGTAGAAATAGTGATAAAATATTTGACATAAAATATTTAAGAAAATGCACATTAATGCACAGCACGACATTTGCCAGATTCAAGACTAGACTCCACTTAATGCTTCAAAATCCTCCTACAAATAGTGAATGAGAAGTGATTGGTGGCACAAAGATTTTCACTATTTTGTGGATGTTCCTAAAAATAGTTTGTGCACCCTCTCTATGCTTCCATTGTGGGAAAAAGGTAATAGAGTACTTATCCTCTTACTATAAAATTCACTACAGTAGTATTGCAATTAAGACAAACATTTCGTCTTTACAACTGTACCCACTGTATTTCCAAAACCGTGGTCCACTTTCAACATATTAAAGTTAAAGAGTGTGCAAAGTTAGACCCAACACTTCCTTTATTTTCCATTCTCCGTAAAAATGTCATCTCCTTCGGCTCAACATGCTCTCTTTTTCATATTTTCTATAAAATATAAACTCATGAATTTTTTCTTTTTGTAGATAGGTAATAAATTCACTTTCAAATTATATTCGGGGAGTTCTTTGTTTTACACCGCTGCTATTGGAAGATAAATTACAAATAAAAATTGGAATCAATAAAGAGATTTAAAAAATTTCAAGCAAATGCATTTGGTCGGTGAAAAAGTTGTGGCCATAATTCCATTCAAAACACTTTCAAGCTAAATGTAATTGGCCTATGCAAAGTTGTGCAATGGCTGATGGGAAGGGAAAACCGAAAGTGAAGACCAAGATGACAAATATAAAGGAATAGACACTTCTCGTCCCTGCACACTCGGATCTCTAAAAGCCCCTCACAATGAAGAAAGAGGCCTAGTTACCCAAGGATATCATGGACAACTCCAAATATGGCTCCATTAACAACAAGGGAAGCACGTAAGTGCTTCACTAGAGAAAGGCCATACTAATGACGACTAGCATGAAAAATAAAGTAGAGGAAGCTCTATGACTTTCCAAGACAAAAGCATGATCTCGCACAAGGGAGTGATCTATTGAGGATGTTTAATGAGACCCTATACGACTGAGATGGCTGAGTTTTGGATGATGGAGCATGGCTTGCTGACACCAGAAAAGGAAAAGAAGGTTCCTAAGAAAATACCATAAAACACCAATTGAAGCGAAGATCAATGGTGAAAAAAAATCATCACTTTAGAAAAGAGCTCTACTAAAGATGTCGTTAAGAAGTCTTCTAAATCAAAGAAAGAAAAAAATAAAAGGGCCCATCTGTGTGATAGCGATGAACTTATTTTTCCAAAGAAAAAGCTGAGAATGTCTTCTTAATGTTACTTGTAATTATTTCTGATATTTTTCCATGTATAGTGTATTCTAACAAAAGTAATCTATTAAGATCGCATTGTCATAGTTTTGTCCAACACTATGATCACATGTGATATTCTCTTGCAATGCAAAGTAGCTCAAGGTTTTCTACCATACTTTGAAAAGACTGTCGAACTTTCATACATTTAATATATGTTAGTTGATGTGTAGACTTGACCTGATGATAACCAGATATGTTGATGCTAAAACAAAGAACCACAAACCAATTTTTTAAGACAAAAACAATATTTAATTATCATGAAATCATAGCTATTTAATAAAAAAAAAATTTAGGTGGGTATGTGCAGGATCATGATGGGGGAAAAAGTGGCAATATGATGGGTATGTGTAGGGTATGTGGCTGAAAACCTTTTTTTACCCAAAATTGATGAAACGAAAAGGGTTTTTAGAGGAGATTCTCAACTTTCCACCAATATAAATTATACTTTACTTTGAATTTAATAAATAATTATTATTCATTTTCTATTTAAATTATGACTAAAGTCCTGATTGATAGGCTGATTGAAAAACATCTATAGCTTTCAAACAATATCACATTTTTTGAATCCAAAACATGCATCACATTCTATGCTTCACATACGATAGGATTAAAAAAATAAAAAAATGAATTTCATGAAGTGTTGACTAAGTTAGGGCGGTCAGACATACAATTTTTTATATTTTTTAAAAGTTGTAATAAAAAATTCATAATTAATTATTTACTTGGAAAAAAATTACAAAAAAATATGAATCATATCAAGACATGAGTCCTCTACTTATATCTAAAATATTATCATTTTATTATGGTTAGGGTGGTCAGACAAACACATACTTCTTATTTTTTCCCGGAAATTTAAGTACTACTTCATTTAAATTTCCAATTTTCACCAAATAGATTTTTTTTTAAAAAAAAACCTAGTAATTTAGAAACTACATTCAATTTACTACAGATTCTATTCTTACATATTTTTGAAATAATATAGATAACTTATTCAAATTTTTACGTCAACTTGCCTAACTTTGATATTTCTAATTTTTTTTCCACTTCAGGGCCTATTTTTTCCATGATGATCCTGCACATACTTAGGTGCTCCTTTGTGTAAGAAAAGAACACTGTCTAAATACTCCTGCAATAAATATCAAGAAACCAAGCAAATGAAGTCAAGATATTAGTGTAATCCCTCCTTCTAGCACCATATATGAGCACCTACAAATCTGCACACATTCTAAACTCCATAACATGGGTTAGTTCATGCAAACCTACAAATGCTCCTATGAGATAATACACCATACTTCACAAACAAAATGAAAAAATAAACTAATTGAAAACATAAAAGAAGCACAATGCATACCTATCCCATAGTGGATTGGTTTCACTTTGTTGTGAAAAGTGACCCTTTCCCAACCCTTGACAAATCAATTATGCAAATGATAATGGACAAAATTAGCTATCACTATGAAGAGAGTAGCTTTGCATGAGGATTTTGTGTGTAGATAATCAAATGCAAAGGATGAGTTCTCTATTTATAGGACAGAATGATGGAGAGACATGCAAAATAGGTGAATGTGGGACAAAGATTCAACCAATAGGAAGTAGCCACTTGTCACCATGTGAATGGGCCAAGGGCGTGCAAGTTTTTAGGAATGTGCCAATAAATGACATTAGGTGGCTATTTCATATTTCAAATTTGGCTTGTTGGAGGGAGAAGAAGGTGTCTTAAATGCCTAGTGGGGACACGTAAGAGGAGAATTAGTGCTATGTTGGAAGGGACAAGTCAACTTGATTTGAATTCAAATTTGAGAGAATATTCTCTAAAGATTCCTTATTGAGGGAAAATGAAGATTTAATAAATCAATTAAATGATTTATTTGTGCAAGTGGGAAAAGCTAGAGGATAGGACTTACATTAAGATTATATTTAATCATGATTTAGTTAATTTAAGAGAGGATTATGTGATTTCACTCATTTGAATTAGATTTAAGGATTAAACTAAATCAAAAGGAGATGGAAAATGATAAAGACTTGATTAAAAAAAGATTTGATTTATTTAATCAAAGAGGATGATGTTAGTACTAAAGATGAATTTATTTAATTTAAATGGAGCACTTTAGAAATCAACATGATTGTTGAGGAAATTTTCATCAACAAGACCATGATAGGATAGTCTCTTGATGACTAAACAATGAATGTATGACAAAGTGACAATGCATAGAAGAGACATATTTAGTGAAGAATAAGTCTTAAGGGAAAAATGTAGTCTTGGTGATAGGCCATACTGTTGAGGTAGGTTTAATATGTGTTTCCTAGATTATGAATCTTAATTTAAAGTCAACAGGTATCCTTACACATGAAATTAGGTATAATTTTCCATATCAAGCAAGATTCTTTACTAGATAAAGACATAGAATTACCAATAGACCATAATGCCTTGCATTCTTTTTTTTCATCTTCTCATGCTAAAGTTGATGCAAAGTTAAATAGATATAGGGGTATTGGGAAATGCATAGGTCTAGTGGAAAATGAATAGTGATAGTTGTCATAGAGGGCCTAATAATAGAAACATATTTTATGAGGGCCTAATAATATGGATCTATGAACAAAGAAGGTTGGGCATAACCGAGTTCAAGTTATTGAGGATAAATTCTATTCTTCTAGTAGTGGAACCATGTTTCCTTATGGTACAAATTCTTATATCAATGATGTCCACTAATTGATCCCTTTTGACTGATTGAACAATTAGGACTACCATTGATACTAGTTGTGGGGTTTTTAGTTGAAGTGCTTGTTGTTCTTAAAATGGAATGTCTTAGTCACATCCTTTGCACCAAGACACTTTATATTATATATTTATTTTATAGATGAGTAGGCATGATAATTGGTCCATTCATGTAGCCTTCTATCATGTGGTTGTATCAACACAAGGTTTCCTTTTAATATGCCATGTTATGCTTACTAAGAAATCTTACTCCCACTATTGTGTCATCAATTTCAAATTCAAAGCACAATTTGAGTCCATAATTCAATGTTAAGAGGATTAACTTAGTCCATAAAAGGATGCATGATATACCTGGATAAAGTGATACATTAAAATGTGAATGAAAGAAAGGAGAAATACTGGTAACTAAAAATAGGGAAGTTCAAGTCTCTATTGCTATTTCTAACCTTACCTAATTTTTTGAATCTACTACACTTGAATGTTCTATTATAACAAGATTATAGGGAGGGAACTTGCAAAAGCATCAATTGGAGTAGATGATCTTTCATCTAATCTTGAGACCTTCTTTGTGGATTCATGCTTCTCATCTAACATCATCTTTGGTGTTGGATGGTATGTGGACAATTTTATAAATGGAAGAGTTTTATGATCAACAAGTTCTCATCTAGAAGAGAAAACTTGATCCTAGTTAATTTTTTTCTAGAAGTGTTTGACAGGCTGGTCTATTTAGGTTGTAGGGAGATATTGTGAGAGATCTAATGCATGATAATGATAAGTTTTTTGATCTCTTAGGTGTAGGGATTGCTTGAAATCAATCTTGACAAGGTGAGAATACAAGGGAAACCACATAACAATAACAATGCTTTTTTTTTTTGATAGAGCAAGAATATAGTCTTTTGTGTATGAAACCTAGAAGATTCTATCCATGGAAACTTTTTGAGCCAGAGTCTCAGAAAAAGATGAAAACAAAGGTACAAGGGCAAATAAAATAATGAAAAAAGGAAGGTATCACAATCTTAGTGTATGATTGGGATATTTCTGATAGAAACATAAGACATTGTTATCATTGGGATTATGAAGAATATTATTGCAATTTATAGACCTACTAAATAACATTTCATGATAGTGTGTAAAGAATACCCATAGCTAGTAATAAAGATCAGTAAGGGAATAATAGTCATCTTATGACAATGGTAAGAGCATAAAGGAGGAGTGACATAGATTAACATGAAGAGGTTTTAGGGCATAAAATATGTGCCTTTTTTAGCCCATAAAGATCTCATACACATGTCCCGTTAGCTAGTTCAGATATGGTTAAGACAATTTGATGCAGATAATGAGTAGTTATGAGTAGTTGGAGGACATTTTGGAGATATTTAAGGAACTTGGTTGATACACAAGGTCAAAGAATGAAATTTTCATCACTTAAGGAACTTTTTGGAGCAGTTTTAGGGGTTGCAAACTAGGGGAAATTTTTTTGGAAACTCAAAGAAGTTTGACCCAGATGGAAAATTTTCCTATTCTCAAGAAAGCTATTGAGAAGCTTATAAGTAGGCCTAAGGGAAGATTTTAGACTAGCTATTTTTCTCTTTTAGAATGTATTGTAACTTTCTTGAGTTCTTTCAAGCTGGAGCAAAAGTTGTAACTCATTTTTAGACTTGTACAACTATCTAACACTCATTTTCATAAATAAAGTAGAATTAGCTTTCCTTCTCTTATCTATATTTTATGTGTAAATATGAGTGATTGGTGTATTTTTTGTGATTTGATATGAATCCTCAATTTATGTCTCATTTCCCTCAACACATTTTTGTAGAGGTTTTCATTCCTTGTGCAACTCATAGGATATGAAATTAGTTTGAAAATTTTATAATTATGAGAATATCTATTTTTCCTTTTAGGGTTCAGGAAAATTTCATATTTCCTATGAATTGCTAATGTAGAAGTGGGTATGTGGAGGATCATCCTAGAAAAAATAGGCCCTTAAGTGGCGATAAAATTAAGAAAAATCAAAGTTAGGCAACTTGACGTAAAATTTTTAATAAGTTATCTATATTATTTCAAAAATATGTAAGAATAGAATCTTTATAAAATTGAATGTAGTTTCTAAACTATTAGGTTTATTTTAAAAAATCAATTTGGTGAAAATTTTAAATTTCAATGCAATAGTACTTAAATTTAGGAAACAATAAGAAGTAGGTGTTTGTTTGACCACCCTAACCACAATAAAGTGATAATTATTTTTATAATATTTTAGATATAAGTAGAGGACTCATGTCCCGATATGATGCATATTTTTTATAATTTTTTCCAAGTAAATAATTAATTATGAAATTTTTATTAGAACTTTTAAAAAATATAAAAAACTTGTATGTCTGACCACCTTAACTTGGTCAAAACTTCATGAAATTCAATATTTTTTTTAATCCTATATTATGTGAAGCATAGCATGTGACACATGTTTTGGTTTCAAAAAATGTGATATTGTTTGAAAGCTATAGATTTTTTTCAATCAGCCTATCAATTAGGACTTTAGTCATAATTCAAATAGAAAATGAATAATAATTATTTATTAAATTCAAAGTAAAACATAATGTATATTGGTGGAAAGCTGAGAATATCCTTTAAAAACCCTTTTTGTTTCATCAATTTTGGGTATTTAAAAGTTGTCAGCCACATACCCTACACATACCCATCATATTGCCACTTTTTGGCCCATCATGATCCTGCACATACCCAAGTACATGTAAAACCTAAGTTGTGATAAAGAAAATTGTCATTTGATCATATTATGAGTCCAAAAAATAGTTTAGGTTTCAAAAGAATTTTGGTGCATCACTTTTTTAAGTCATAGGTTTCATTTCATGTTTCCTTTTCACCCTTTTCTTAGCATGCAACAACATGATAGGTTAGATTAGGTGATATAACAAGGAGAAACATCCCTCTCTAGAGGTTGATCTCCACTATCTGAGAGCACACTCAAGGAGATTGTCCCATGTTTCACAAGGTGGATGATAACTTTTATCAGCTCAGTAAGGGTGTGCACACTTCTCTGACAACAATTCTAAATGTATATATTTATATAACCAGGAAAATAAAAGAGAAAATAAATAATTTACATGCCTAGAATATGTCTCTATTCCTTCACAAGTTTTAAACCTCTATGCACAACCTCAAGACTCTTGTTGACCCTCTAAAATACTTATGAATTACTTATAGCCTACACCATTCTCCTCATAACATGAAAACATGACTTATTTCCCTTCTCCACATGATAGCTAACAATATTTCGGCAACTACTAATAAAAAAAAATGCCAAGACTTATGCCCATTAAATTACATACACCTCCTCATATCATCCACGTAGTGCTCATAAACACATTAATCCTCTCTAATAGTAAACTCTAACCAAGTAGCAAGAATGGACTCTCATCATCTTGACAATGAAAATACCCTTTTCCCCTCTACTATGCGAATATCATCCCTCATAAAATAGTAATAACCACCCTTTAAAACATGCAAATCCCCTATTCTCCTATGTCCTCTCCATAAAGTGAGGCAATTTAAGCTATTTTAATTCCAATAATTGTGCCAATTTCCTTGCCATGTAGCCTCCACGTAAGGTTTAATTTAATTATCTTTCATTCTGAGCTAAACATTAACTAGCCATATGTTGAGCTAACTTCCCTTACTAGTTGTGCATGATAATAACAATTAAAATACAAACAAATAGATAATAATAACACAATGATATCACCTCTCAACTAATACTTGGGACTAGGCCAATAACAAATATGATTTTAACCTCTCCTTACGACAAGACCACACAAGATTAACTCTTTGACAACATTGGAAATAACTTAACAACTAACTTAGATTTTGATGCAAGACACGTCACCTATGTGGGTGTGTATTCAAGTCAAGATGGCATTTACCTATTTATCCACATTTTTTGTACACTTCTCTCTAGTGATACTCTCCCTCTCCATTTGGGATGGGAAAATTGCTACTACATTCAAATTAGAACGCAATCACATTGGTTAGTTTGTTAATAGTCATGATGTCATAATCATTAATCAAAAGTATTAATCATCACAGTTTTTTGGTCCTTTAATGAAACATTCATATTACATTATATTTTTTGTCTAAACATCAATTAAATTAAAACCATCCATTCATGTCTATTTAAACACATATTTTATGTAAAATTTAAAAGTAAATGGAAGGAAAAAATTGAGGCGTGACATTTTTTAGAGAAGAAAATACTTCTATATTCATATCTTCAAAGTAATAGATTGTATTTTCCTAAATCAATCATTTGAACTCTTTGTGAGCATGCTTATGGTCCCTTCATGTTTGTAGTAAGAGAAAACCAAAACACATAGACACACATTAATATCTCTAATAGTTATTCCTATTGATGTGTTCTTCTCTAATGCTATTTTTTGTTATTTAATTAAGTTTTCATCACCACTTTATTTTAAATTTATATATTTTAAATTTTTCTTATATTGAAACCATACATATTTATGCCCTTTTTCTTTATTTATAACTATGGTTATGGGTGAAACAATAACTATTTTTTTAATCTTAAGCCCTTCATGGTTAATCACGTAGCAATTTATTTTTACTATCAAATAATTTCACCCCTTTGTTTGTTATAGATTAATAAGCCTATTTCAAATCACACGAAGAGCCAACTTCTAAGGTCCTATAGGTTATCTTGTAAATTAAGTACAACATTTGTAAGATCTACCAATGTTGACATAGGGACATGTATAAACTTGAATATCAACAATTTAACTAAAATCAATCTTTAAATTTACATTCCAAAGAATCGTGATTACAATTTTCATATATATTCATGAATATGGTGGAGCACAATAGTGGAATTTACATTTGACTTTGTTCACACTAAATGAACTCTCCCAAATCTAGGTATTATTATTGAGGATTGAAGAATATTATATGATAGATGGGATCTACATGAGTTGACCATTTGATGCAAGAGCATCTAGTGGTGTAAGGGTAATCCTACATCACCCAAAAATATTTTTCCTTTTTGTTAGCTTTTTGGTAGATGATTTTTCATTTCTTAATACCCTTTTCGTCAAATAAGA
Source organism: Sequoia sempervirens (assembly GCA_007258455.2). Lineage (NCBI taxonomy): Eukaryota > Viridiplantae > Streptophyta > Pinopsida > Cupressales > Cupressaceae > Sequoia > Sequoia sempervirens. The sequence continues at coordinate 197,413,872 of VDFB02000003.1, forward strand.
ATTCTCAACTTTCAGAACTACTTTTCTACTTTTTCTGGTCAAACTCTTATTTTTAGCAGATATGAATTTGAAGGTGTGAGGAGGTAGAAATTTATGGGAAGCTTTAGAACTAAAAGAAAGAAACTTTTGCAAACAAATCGGGCCAAGATCATTCATGGTTTGAAAGATATTCAAGTTTCAGTTCCTAAAATTTCCTTGAAAACTCTTCTAAACTAGGTTTGAGGCAGTAAATGGTCCCGTATGGGCCCAAAAATTTCCAAGACTGGTGGAGTAGTTCATTAGCATGTACTACACTCCAAGAAATTTCCAACGCTTCAAATGACATGTTAAATGGAGTCCTGGATCAAAAGTTATGGTTTCTGGAAGTTGGTCATTTTTTTGGAAAATTGCCAATTTTTGAATTAGGACTCGATTTCTGAATTTCAAATTTTTGCACCCAACCACCTACATTCAAAATTCAAATTGTATTTTTGGCTCCAAGTTGGAAGAAGGCTATTTAGGACTCATTTTGGAAATTGGGAGGGGCATTGGGGAAAAAGAATAAGTTGTATTGGGAAAAGGGGAAATTTTCTTTTTAGAAATAGTGAAAGTTGCATGTATTGCAGCCTATGAGGACTTGATCCTCTGAAATGTAATTTATTGTAATGAGAACATATTGCAAATAAAATAAATAATAACTCTATTATTGCTTCTATTGTGTGCTTTTTCCGAGTCTCTGGTTGTGGCTCTCATCACCATTCCACTTTGGAGTGTTATACTTGGGGATTTGAATTATTAGTGGTTATGAAACCTAAGATATATTTAGTATTATGTTTACTATTTTTTAAGATGATTGGTAATGGACATGTGGTGTCCTTGTGAAGTCATTGATGTATTTTCCATTCTCAAAAGATTCTCTCCAAGGTGGACATGGGACTTTAGAATAATTGTCTCTATCAAATGATGCTTTACAGTGTGTTATAACATGCATGATAAGTGGCTCAAGATTCATATTCCACTTTGTAACTTCTTGTAAGAATGCTTATAAAACCATAATAGAATTTGACACAAGTAACTTCAATATCTTATAATTTCATAAGATTCTCCTACAAATCCTTACACATGTTAGAAATTATCTAACATGACCAAAAGTGTTTCCTCAGTGTGGGGTGTCCTCTTTTCCACATGAGGAAAAAATAACTAATAAATATAAATATATAAGCAATCTCAAGTTAGGACAAGCAAAGTGTATAATTCACCTAATTCCAATTGTATTTAATGACATTCAATAGTCATTTATTTTCATCTAGACATATAAGGGGATAAAAATAACAGATAGAGAATAGCTCAATTTTCTAGAGGGTAAAAGAATTGAACATTTGCATATATGGATCCTCCTTAGTTAATGAATGTTGCATTTGGTATTCATCACTTCAATTTGATTATGATTGCTAATGGTAGTTGATGTAGGAGAGCATGATCATTTATAGAGTTAGAAGTCTCTCAAATAGTGTCATTAGACATCGCCTTGACAAATTAAGCTATTGGGATAGCAAATAACATAATTATTTTTATGAATATTCTTTATAAAAATTCTTGCACATCACATTAATTTTACCCTTATTTATGTACATGAATTTTATTGAATTAACTTGCTAGGATTGACCCCACAATGACTGAGCTCAAACCATATGAAATACTAATATTGAAAAAATTGTAACACATATCTCAAATCAAAGTCACTAATTTTTTAAAAAAGACATACATATTTAATAATACATCAATAACATTTTTGGTATGAGGCAAATTCACTGCCAACAATCCACCGTCAGAAAATTCATTGCCAACAATTCACGTCAAATTCACCTCAAGGAAAATTCACCACCAGCAATTTACTGCCACAGAAAATTAATGACAAACTTTTAGTGGGATGAATTTTTGGCGGTGATGGTGGTGAATTTTCTTTAAGATAAATTTGTCATGACAGTGAATTGGGGATGAATTGGTGATGATGAATTTTCCTAGAACCAACATTTTCACATTATTAATTCTTAAATTAAATATTTTTAAATTTTTTCTTTTTGTTAACCAACTCTAATTTAATTTAACCTCTATTTAATAATTAAATTTATTTTGTTATATCTAAAATTATGTATACAATATTATTATTCTCATTACAATTTCCAAAAATTTAGAAACCAAACTCTTTATTGAAAGTTGAATTATATAGGTATTCATTGTAAACTTTCCTTACAAATACAGTCATAATCAAGTCGCTCTGAAGGGAAAATAATTAGCTTGCCGTGCGAACTACAGGCAACGTTACTCATTTTACATGTGATTTCTCATCTCCACGTTAACATCGTACAATTTTTTTTAAATGACTAACATTAGTACATCAGTTTGAAATTTCATTATGAAGCGAGAAAATAGTAATGCAAAAGTATAAATTAAGGTTGTTAGAGGGAGGTGGGCTTCATAGAGGTAGTTGATGAGATTTTATAAATATTATAGTGAATTTTGTATAATTTATTTGATTTGATTCAATGAAAAAAAAGATATTGTATATTTTTTGAAATGATAAATATTTATTGTAAAAGGTGCTGAGATTTTATTAATATTGTAGTGAATTTTGCATGATTTATTTGCTTTGATTCAATAAATTGAAATGACAACATTTATAACGAAAGGATAAATCAAGGTGGGATGTGGGAGATGGGCACCGTGGAGATAGATTTCCTAGAAGAATTCAGTGAGCTGGTGAGATTTTATAAATATTATAGTGAATTTTGCATAATATAAGTTTAATAATTTAAACTTTGAAATTTAGAAATGCTGGTCACTCCAATAATTTTATTATTTTACATATTTAATTCAGAATAAATAAATAATATAAATTTAATAAAAAAATAATTTATGAAAATTAAAAAATTTTAATGTTTTCAAACTCCCAAACATTAAAATTACTCCTATTCAGAAAAAATAAATAAATTATGTTTGTACCATTATTTTTTTCCCACTTCATAACACCCTTACTCCCAAATAAATCTTAGAGCCCAACCCCAGCCTTAATCAGCACCCTGTTAATTTTAGCGTCATGTGATAATTTAGATGTTAATGCAAAACAATAAATAAATGATCAAATTAAAGGTGTTTTTGTGTAAATCCGATTTCATGTAACATGTGGTACTTTAAATCAAGAAAATTCGGGCCCATGATGTCACTTAGATGAAGTGTGAGGAAGCATTCCTCTCATTTTCCTCTATATAAGGAAGTAAAATTGTAAGTGAGTCATTCAGATCTCTTCCACTCAAACCAGCAAAATGGAAGCCCATCTCCACCTTTATGAGATGATATTTTCTGCTGCCAAGCCCATGGCTCTCAAAGCAGCTGTGTTGCTTTAACATCCCACAAATTATAGCTACACATGGCAGAGAAAATCCTCTTTCTGTGGATGAAATTGCTCAACACATTTCTTCCTGCACAGAAAATAAGGTTCCCCAGAAGGAATACCTATTTAGGATTCTGAGATTGCTGGCTTCTTGTGGGGTCTTCACTGAAGACGTGGATGAGCAAACCAAGCAAATAAAATATGGGTTGAACAGCGTTTCAAAGTTGCTAGTTGAGGAAGAAAACAGGGATTCCTGTGTGCCATTTGTGATGTTAATAGCAGACAACGTTTACTTGGATGCTCACCACCATTTTCATGATGCTGTCTTGGAAGGGTATCACCCCTTTGAGAAAGTGTATGGCACAGGCCCCTGGGAATATGTCAGAACAAATGCTGAAGCCAACAACCTTTTCAATCAGGGCATGGCCTGCGATACAAAAGAAGTCATGGCTTGTGTGGTGAAGATGTATGATGGGTTCAAGAGTGTTAAGAGTGTGGTGGATGTAGCTGGGGGAGTGGGCTCTGCATTGTCTGTTATAGTAGCTCAACATTCACACATACAAGGCATTAACTTTGACTTACCCCATGTCATTCAACTGCACCTCCCATACCTGGTAAGCAACCTCATCTCAATTTTCACAGCATGAAAAAGTAATTAGTTCTTTCCTTTCTTGTGGATTTATATTGCTGGTGATTGGTATGCACAGACTCGTACATATAGAATAAATATACCAAAAGATGGGAAGGTCCTAATCATTGATGCACTCATTGATGGTTCCCAAGGAAGCTCAAATCGACTAGGATTATTGTTTGATGTGGCTATGATGATATATACTATAGGTGGAAAGGAGAGAACTGATGAAGAATTTAGTCGATTATTTTCCTAAGCGAGTTTTAAGAGCTACAAAATCATGAAACTACCTTTTCTCCAAGTACTTAGAGAAGTATCTAAGTCCTAAGTCATGCCTAAGATATGATAATGTTATACTTTCATTTAAATAGGTATACCATGACACTACCCTTTCTCCAAGTACTTATAGAAGTATCTAAGTCCTATTTCATGCCTAAGATATGATAATGTTATATTTTCCTTTAAATAGGTATAGAAGTATCTCTATGCGAAGAAATACTTTCATCTAAATTTCAAGCAACTATTAAAAAGTTCCATTTTATTTTGAAATGATATTAAGTTGTACGTGTATATTGTTATAATATATTTATATATGAATAAGTAAGTTCATGTTGTTTATTAAATATAATTGATTGAATATTAGTGCATAGCTCATTTTCTAATTTTATTTATAAATACAGTGGTAAAAATTGTAAAGTCCTTATGTAGTGACTAGTGTAGAACTAGTATATTTTTCCATAAATGTTGAAATTTTTTATATGAGTCTTGAATAGTTCCAACTTCCTACATCCCATGAACTGTCAAATTTCTTGTTCTTCCCATCATATCAAAATCATGATTCAAAATTTACCCTAAGAAATATAATTAAAATTAAAAATTAAGCTATTTTATTTCTCAATTTCTATCTCAAATTAAAGCCATGATGTAAAATTGACCCTTGTTCTATTAAACATAAATTTTCATTTGTACTCATCCCATTCTCTTTCAAATAATTTATTTTCACTCACTTTAGTGAATAATTTAAAATTATATTCTACAATATTTTATGAAATTACAAAATTTTGAGAAGTTCACTTAGTAAAATTATTCCATATTAGATGTAACTAATTCACCTACAGTTCTAAATTCCTTATAGAACATAAATCCCTAGGAGTGAAGTTTTATATGTCAAAGTTCCATGACTCCAAGTTCCTCATTGAACCTACCACTTGACAATAAAATGTGTAGTATCAAGTTTCCCTTTTATATCCCCCAAGTTGATCTTAATCAACATAAAAGAAATGTTTCATGGTTGCATGTTCCTCTTAAAAATTGAATCCCACCAAGCACCTAAGAACCAAGGTTACATGCTAAAGCTCTCTTAGCTAATGGAATTAATTCCACCCACTCTCATACCTCTCCTTAAATACCATTAATGACTAAATGTGTTTTGTATGGGTATATAATGGGTATGTGTTACATTGTTAAGTTAGATTTAAAAGATAGATAATGATGAAAAACTAGATATGGAGGCTTGAACACTCATTGCAACAATTGAAATTGTGGATTTTTAGAGTTTCCTTTATATATGTGCACATTTCCAACTCTGATTTGGCCTACATTGGCTATATGAGCTTTCTTTTTCATTTGTATGAAAAGGGAAAATTAATTTAAAATATAGTAGTTACCGAACTAGAAAAATATTGAAATTCACTACAAGCCATAAGGTTTCAATTTCTAGTTCTATATGTTGCAATTTTTGTATTGTAATAAATCTCAAATTTTAACCCAAATTTTTAATAATATAAGTAACTTTGCAAAGCTAGATTCAACCTTGATTGAGTGTCTCATTATTTATGGTGTGCATTCCTAGATGTTTTCCTAATTACTTGGCTTGCTAGATGATTGTAAATATTTATAAGGATTTTGCAAGATAAAGGAAACATATGGGTATACTCATGGATTACTTAGTAGAATCATTTAATATTATGTAACTATCTACTATTTTTTAATATATATGTAGAGCCTACATTAATTGTTTATTTTGAAAGGTCTAATATTTTATGATATCTTGATTATAGTATCACCTTGGTTTTAGTTATTCCATGTCTTGTATTAATTTGATGAATTTATTCATGAAATGGATAAAAGAACTGGTCTGTTATTGTCTCCTCCAAATCATTCTCTACACATTCAAAGTAAATAAATATAAACATCCCTTAATTTTATCTTTCTCTAGTCTATTCCATCTAATAGGTTTGAATGCACATAACATCAAAAGGGGGCTATTATAAAACACATTCCCTAAAATTTATGTGGTTTTTAATATACTATAATAAAATCCCTACCTCTTATTTTTTCAAATAAACATACAGGTTTGAAATGAAAACCAAAATAATGATGGACTATATATAATTTGTATAATTTGTGTCAAGGTTAATGTTTAGTTTTTAAATCAATATTTGTGTTGCTCCTTAGGGAACCTACCATTGGTTTAGTAGAGAAAGAACGAAATAAAGTAAATACCCACCTCACTAATTGGTCTTGAATTTCCCAACCTAAACATAAGTTTTGTTATACTCTTCCAAAATTTCACACCCTTGGATCTTGAGATATTATTTGATATTAAACATTTAGTTTCACAACTAAACTAAAAAATAAAATTACATCATTGTTGGGGTTAGATTAACTTTGGTTTTATCATTCATACCTTACTAAGAATATTTTTTATCAATTATAATTGAGTTTGGGTACGTTTGGCGTCTCATTAACATACACGAAAATGACACCCATAATTGAAAAGAGGGTTGTTGGGCTGAAAATAAATTAAAGACTCTATTAGTGGCTACAACTCTCATTAAGAATTATTCCTTGGAAATATGCATGATACTTTAATAATTTCCTCATTTTTTTTCAAGTGGTTATTGTACTATCCATGAAAAGAGTTGTTTTTGTTTGTATTCCAGTTTCATGAACATAAATCAATTTTCTACAATTGGATATAGGCAATTTTGTTCTTCTTCCAAAAATTGATGCATGGTTTCTTTCCTAGTATATAAAAAAATTATGTGTTCTATTCTCCTTTCTACCTTACATCAGTAATTTTTAACTAGTCATAGATTGTTGGAATATACACATTTATTCTATCTTTTCATAATGTTTGATAATTCAAACCCTAGGTGTTATGATGGATCTAATATCAAAGATTATTTTGAGGATGAACATGTATGTTGTTCATACAATCAAACAAAAAAAAAAAATCACATTAAATTTTAAAATCTATACTTTAAAATAAGTGAAGGATAGATGATCTCAATGAGCTTAAGAATTTATGTGAAGAAATGATCAAGGAATTTAAATCTAATTCCCATCTTGTTTCTATACATTCTCATGTTAATTATTACTCTATTATTCCCTTGGACATTCTTTAAAATAATTAGTTTAACATTAAATAACAATAATAAAAAGAATTTTCTACATATTCCAATATTTGATAGGTATAATATCAATGGAGGGGAAACACATGTTGGGGTATTTTCAAAATTTATGGACAATCTTCAATTTGATGATGAAGACACATGTATGATGTTTTTTGTTAATTCCTTGCACGGAAAGGTAATATGGTGGTATGAATGTTTTCCAAGGAATTTGTTTGCTTCTTAGAATGATATTATGACTACATTTTAAGAATAGTTTTCTATAGATCCTATTGTCCTTGTCCAAGATTTAGTGAAAATTAAGTGGCAAGAAGGAAAATATAGCTTCGAGTTCAATCTTATGTTGCTTGTTATTTCCAAAATACTAGAAATTTATAGAATTAGCACACTTACCTATATTTATACATTTCTCGAGGCCTATGAAGCTAGTATAAGTTAAATATAAGAATAATTTAATTTGGTGAATATGTAATAAGAATAATTATTCCTTTATTTTGAGAAATTGAAATTTTTTTTTACTTCAAAATCACTATCCACAAATATAAACTTTGCTAGTGATGAATCAACTATTATGGATAGTGATGGAATGGATGTTTCATGTGATAAGAAAAAATATCAAATGATAATTATATTTTGAGTAAGCCAGTGGAAGTTGTTGGTGCACAATATGATAACAATACAAAGGATAAGGATAATGTGTGCACCTCCCTTCAACTAGATTAGTTGTCCATGTATGATGATAGTTAAAATATCAATGATGAATCCCAATTTGAGAGTGAGTAATATGACTATACTATTATAAATAGTGATGTTAATGAAGAAAAATAGGTATTTGCAAGTTTACAATTAAATTAATTGACTTTTGAGGTTGATGGTGTATATTATACATATGATGGTGATGCAAATAACGAATAATAAAGTAGTTTATTATTTAATGTACTACCATATTTTTTCCCTAATTTTGACTTTGAAGATATTGATTTTTTTAAATCATGATGAATTAGACATGGTTATACATGGTGATATTATTGTTGAAATAAGTGTTGGTTCATTAAATTATTTTTTCTTGAAGGCATTTCACTTGATGATTGCATGGATGGTTATCATGTGTATGCATATGAAGGGACATTAATTCAATGCAAGCTTTGTAGTATCCTTTTGTACAGGAGGAAATTCACCACCCTCAAGATAATGAGACTAGAATCCTCAATAATGGAGATTGAATCCTCTCTCTTGTAAAAGAGAGGTACTTTTTTAGTTCAAATAGCTAGCTCAAACGATTCCCGATATGACTACAGGTTGACAGAGGTGTTACACTGCCAAAACATGGTAGGTGTAAAATCTCAAGGGCCATGTTTCTCACATACTTTTGTAGGATGATATCATGGCTCATAGATGCCTTTGTGGTGCATATTAATCTATAGAGAAATTTAACTTGACATTCAAGGAATGATGTAATCTAGGTGGTGAGAAAATGGTTTTTAGCTGAGAGAGCATAATTATCTTATTCTTTCTAAATAGGAGAGCATATAAAATGTGAAATTATATGGGGTGAAATTTTACAAAATTATATTTTCACCCACTTTAGTGACCATATATATTCTAGAAAAAATACTAACTAAAAGGTGAGAGTGTTATACCTGTAGTGTAGGAAAATGTACTCCTTTACATTTTCACACTTTTTTGGTCCCCTCAATTAAAACTAGACTCAATAAGGCCCTAATAAGCTCTATTTTTCATTTACAAGCCCTATCAAATTAAATATTCTAAAAGGAAAACCCGACAATAATTAATTTGAACACATAAAACTTTACATTGAGCAATATGTGTTCTAGGAATATGTGTTTGGGTGAATGGGTCCTCCCTAGGCCTTTGAACCTAAATTTAAAATAGGATTTTTGTGGTGCTATAATGTACCTAAATTCAAATTTCAACGTTGGCTTGTAATATTTTATTTTCGGTAAATTAAGGATACATACCTATAAATACAAGGTTATTTTATCAAATCAAGCCTAGAGAATTTGAGGAAGAAGTTAGAGTTTTCATGTAATTATTCCTAAAGAAAAGTTTATGATCAAGGGAATTCAAGAGTAGTTTTATCAGTGATTTATTGCAGCAATCAAGATCTCAAGCATCATGCCAAAGCCTTCTTGCATTATGCATGTTTTCGGAGCTAACATTATGATGTAGGTTTCAAAGATTCAAGCAAGCATTCAAGTGATATTTCAAGCATCAATTAAAGAATCAAAATAAAAATCCATTGAAACTGTAGACATCCAAATTTGGACACTTAATTTATCCAAATTTATCACTTTTCATCTAAACACCCTCTTATCCGAGTTAATTAAGTAATATTACTATTATTTAATTAATATCTTTAATTCTGCCAAATCCCTAAGGTATTTAATTAATAATTAAATACCTTACCCTCATTAATCCTCTTTTCATCAAATAAATTAAATAAATATTACATTTATTTAATTCCTCACATGTCATTTTCATCTAATCCTAATCTATTTCCTAATATCTTCATTAAGGATTTGCACATGTCTAATCCTTGATTAGGATGTGTCACATCCTCCAACTTTTGCAAGTTGGCTTTTAATCCTAATTAACCCCTAATTATCCTCTAATTACTGATTAGTCAAACCTAATTAGTACCTTGGTCAACTCTTCCCCAAAGGAATTTTTAATTCCTTTATATGTAAATTCACATTCCATCCTTCCAAGGCTTTTAGAACCTTGGACTTGTCACAATCTCCACATGTGACCAAGTCCCACCTTTTGGAGCCCACCTTTTATCCTCTAGATCCTCCTAGGAATGTGAATTTTAATATCCCCAACCACCTTTCCTTTTCCCATGTAGATTTTTGAGGAATTCCAAAATTCCTCAAATGTCCCTTTCACTCCCACTTGGGGAAGAAATATCTTTTGAGGAAATATTCTCACTCCCCAAGGTGCTTGTCCTTCCTCCACCTCATGTACCTTTTTGACACCTCACTTACACCTCATCTTCTCTTGGCCACTTCACCATCCACATGTCAAGATGTGAGGGCTTGTGGGTTCTCAACCCACCATAGCCCTTCATTTTGGCCTTGTTGGATACATCTTGACCGTTGAATTCTCTAGAGAATTAAAATTCTCCTATAAATACCCCCTCCTCAAGGGCATTTTCAACACTTAACCATTTGATAACTACATGCTGCCAATTTGCATTCTCAATCATTTACCATCATCTAGCTAACCATTCTAATCATTTTCCACATTCAATATTTCATTTAGTCACTCAAGAAATCATCTAAGGAGCACACAAAATCATCCTAAGCAAGGGCCAATCAAGGAGACATCAACAACAAGGAAGGTGAAATCGTTTGCATCTTATTTTATCCATTTTCCTTCTTGTTTTATCACTCCTTTGGCTAATATTGAGGTGTCATTGGTCTTTTAACATTCGTATTTTAAGTTATTTTTCACATTAGAGTAGGGTAAAATTCTTAGGACCATCCCAGGGCGGCCACGCCCCGCATCACAGGGTGGACACACCCCTAACTTCCCTGGGCTGTCATTTACAAACCGTACGTCGAATTGACTTCATCCAAAAACCCAAGTTGCTTAGTTTTTCAAGCTCTATCTAGTGGTGCCTTCCATTTCCACCTATTAAAAATTTGACCATCCCAGGGCGGCCATGCCCCGCATCGCAGGGTGGACACGCCCCTAACTTCCCGGGGCTGTCATTTACAAACCGTACGTCGAATCAACTTCGTTCAAAAAAAAAAATTGCTCAATTTATCAAGCTCTACCCAGTGGTACCTTACATTTCCTCCTATCAAGAATTTGACCATCCCAGGGTGGCCACGCCCCGCATCGTAGGGTGGACACACCCCTAGCTTCCCGAGGCTGTCATTTACAAACCGTACGTCGAATCAACTTCATTCAAAAACAAAATTTGCTTAGTTTTTGAAGCTATATCAAGTGGTACCTTCCATTTCCTCCTATCAAAAATTTTACCATCCTGGGGCAGCCACGCCCCTAACTTCCCAGGGCCATCATTTACAAACCGTATGTCGAATCAACTTCGTTCAAAAACAAAAATTGCTCAATTTTTTGAGCTCTATCTAGTGGTATTTTTTTTCTTCCTATATAATCAAACCAATCCATTCCTCTAATCAGATACATACAATCATCTTCATCTAATCATAATTATTCAATCAACATCATCTAATCAGTTGATTCTATCCAGTCAAATTGATCTAGTAATTTAATCAAATTCATCAAATCATCTACCTGATCCAATCATCTGTCCATAGAATCCCATCAAAATCAATCCCATCGCATCATCCAATCATCCTAATCTGAGCTTTTGTCTAATCTTGATCTGAGCTTGACTAAAATCCTAATTTGAGCTTTAATTTTTTCCCATCCAAAATATTTTATCCATCCTCTTTATCCTGCCATCATCATGAATCCTCATCCTCCATCAATAGTGGTCAAGGGAAACCCTAATTATGTCGACACTGATAACGAAATTTTGGTTGATCAAGAGGTATACGACATAGATTCCCTTGACACTATCATCTCTAGTAAGCTCTCTCCACCCACTTTCCAAAATCCAATTAAGCCTAATCATGTTCCTTATGCTACCTTTGACAAGGGGTATCCAGTACCTTCCCCTTCCCCATCTACACCATCCTCTTATTCAACATCCACATCTTCTTATCCTCATCTTCCATCACAATATTCCTATTACAATTCCCCATACATGACCCCCTATCCTAATCCTCTTTCCCAGTCTATCCATACAAATCTTACATCCACACCCTTTTACCTTAATCCTACATCCACATATCCTAATCATAATCCACCATCCCAATACCCTTATTATAATCCATCCCCCACATCCTCTTGTCCCACTACACCACCTATATCCTCTTGTCTTAATCCACAATCCATGTCCCCCTATCTTAATTCACCACTCCAATATCCTTACCTTAACCCTCCATCCAATCCTAGTCCTCCATCTACTCCTAGTCCTCCATCCAATCCCATTCATCCATCTACTCCTAGTCCTCCATCCAATCCTAATCCCCCATCTACTCATGGTCCTACATTCAATCCCATTCCTTCATCTAACCCTAGTCCACCAATCCATAATCCCTCATCCATTTCTACCACCCTAGCCAAGCCAACCATATGCAAGTCTCTCATTTCAGAAGTTCTCTAAGGACTCATTACAAAGAAGCCATCCCCAACTCCACATCTTGAAGTCATGGAACCATGCCATCTAGATCCATCATCCACGGTCACTAGTGATGAGACCCTTCTCCATACCACACCTATTATTAACATTACCACCCCTAGTACTGCTCAAACCATTGAAACCATTGAACCCACTAAATTGATTGCACCCCCACCTCCTACTCCAAGAACCACTGAATCCATCGAAGACACCCAATTCTAATCCACTCCCTCTACTCCTAGATCCACCCAAATCCAATCCACTCCTCCCACTCCTAGTAGCACCAAAACCCATTCCAATGAACCTCATGAATCTTTCATCCCTCCATCTTCCCCACTTGAAGAGTTCCAACAAGAATCCATTACCATGCCTCCCACACATGATGAGTCACGCCAAGAGTCTAATCCAAGGCATGCCAACATATCTCCTTCTCCAAATCAAGATCCTACCATCCCATCTAGTCCACCTCAAGATCAAAGTCCCCCATCCATTCCATCCCATGATCCCCTTGTCATTCAAGCTTCCACTACACCATCTCCATCTCCATTGCATGAGCCTACTACCACAAATCTAGATCCTATCATGGCCCCTACCTCCTCTCTTGATGTTGCTATCCCATCATCTCCTTCTCATGATCCCCCATCATCGATTAAAAATGCTATCCCCACACCACTTGGATATCCCCTTGGTCCTCTCACATTCCTCCATGGTGGTCTCCTCACAGAAGAAAAACAAAGAATATACACCAACCCTCCTCTTCCACCTAATAATGAACTCGCATCATTCTTCCAGAATAACAAAAATCCTGTCCTAGATCAAATACTCAAGAAAATGAACTATCAAGGAAAAGGTTTAGGCCTTCATGAGAAAGGTATTATAGAGCCCATCCAAGCTAAAGAACATTTGTATCTGCAAGGTCTTGGATGTACTACTCACGACTCACAATCCAAAAATGTTGGTACAACATCTAGACATCCTCAACGAGCCTTTTCCAAAAGAAATATTGGCTCTTCCCATCCCCCCACCAGATCATATGTGGCCATCCCTCCTCCTCTATCGTATCACCTCAAAACAACTGTCCATCTTCCCCCTTCCTCTGCTCCATCCATTTTGGGTCCTTACATCCCTCCATCCACCATCTCCATTCCTCCATCTACCACGCCCTTGTTTCCTCCAGGTCCTATGTCTATTTTGGGCCCCTATATCCCAAAATCACCTCCTCCATCTCGTCCTATCCATCCTTTCATCCATTCATCACCTATCCATTTCATCCATCATAAACATCCTAATCAGGATCAACAAAGGCACATACCTACACATTCTCCATCTACACGTAATCCTCATAGTCCTACCTCCATCACTCCACATCATCCATCTTCTCACACCCATCCCATTGCTAGTACGAGCACTTTGAATGCCAGAGGAAAAATGCATAAATCCAAACATCCACATGAATCTAAGGCTCCTCATGCCCCCTCCAAAAGACATGGTGAAGAGAACAAAAATATAAATCTAAATCAAATCTGCAGGCCACAAAGACCCACCAAAACAAAGATCAAAACCATGTGGATCCCAAAGAAAAAATATGCAATGCCATCACATGAAAAATCAGTAAGAACATCCAAAGTCGCTAATCCAAAAGCTAATCATACACCCCTTTCATCTCCTAAGTCTGTTTTGGGTCCCTATGTCCCGAAATTCACCATTCCATCTCCCCCATTATCCCCACATTCTCTATCCCTTAATCCTCTTATCTTTTCACCACATGTGCCAATGTTGGTCCTGAACACATCTCCCCATCACATATCCACCCCATCATTCCATCCATACCCTTTACAGCATCCCATCCATTATCCCATGAATCTCCCATCTCAAATCCCCCTAATTCATCCTCTTACATAATCCATTTATCCTCATAAGGTTGTACCAACATCCAATAGTCAGTTCAAACATGGGCTCTTACTACCTCATATATAACTTGATGCTTGAGTCCTTCATCCATATCCTTATCATGTATCTTCTAAATTCCCTTATCCATATCCCTATCCTTATCCATTTTCATCCCCCTACTATCCAAAAATTCAAAAAAAAGTCCAAAAATCCATAAAATATTCAAAAAAAATTTCAAAAAAAAAGAAAAGAAAAGAAGTAAAGAGAAATAATCCATCCAATGAATTTGAAACATGGCAAACAAAGCACCTTGGATGGTACCATGATGTCGAAAACACAGCAAACATCGTCGTAGTAGCCAAATCCGCTCGCGGGGGGCAACTTCCTGACATGCATTCCCTCCATCTGCTATGCTTCTAGCTATGCACCTGTCTTCCTGTTATCCGTCCTCTTCATAAATCCCTCCATCCCTCTTATTTTCCGCATCCTACCATCATATCTCATTTATCTCCCATTCCCTCCATCCTTCTTGTGATCTTGATCAAAATAGGGGCACCTATCTATGCATGCTTTGGACACCTATTGGTATACATTCCCTTCATCCATGCTCTATCATATTCCTTAGTCACCCATCCTATCCTCATCTAGTTATCTCCTTTATTTTCCCATCCACTTGTCTTTTATCCCTCATGCCTCCTCATATATAACATATCTAGAGTGGGGGCATCTGCTTCCTTTGTGACATAATCCTTGGAGACATCATCTATCCTAGCATCCCTTTCATCTCCCAATCCTTCTGTCCCTATCCATTTATCACAACATACCTTCCATCTCCCCATCCTTATCTTCATCTCCCAATCCTTATATTTCCATCCCTCCAAACAACCCCTTCCATTCCCCATCCCTATATCTCTATCCATTCTTTCATCTTTATCCTCATCCCATCTCACAATCCCTTGTCATTGGTATCTGGCTATAGGCCTCCCCCTATGCAACCCAATGCCATTTATCTCATCACAATCACCTTTGATTCTTTTGCACATCTTTCCAATCCCCTATCACTTTTCATCACTCATCTATCTATCATATCATCCTCCCAAGTCATTTTACTGCTTTGGATAACTATCCCATCCCTAAGCTTTATGTGATCGTCATCATCCTATCCAATCCAACAGGTCTATCCTATCTTGTCATATTGGTCCCATCTTTTATCCACTTATCCTATCATCTTCTCATCCTTTATCCATTGTTTTCCTTTGGTCTTGTCGAACTACGTTGCCCCTGCACTTTCACGTAGGCAAGGTCGATCACTTGAGCAGCCCCTGGGGCTCCTTTATCCTCTATCATCTATCGTCTCTCATCGCTCGCCATTATCCACTTTACTCCTTTTTTCCATCCTATCTTTACCATCCATCAAGGTCTCCATCTTGGTCAGTCATCAACTTTTATCAAACTACGAGGGCTCTACACTTTTACGTAGGCAAGGCTAATCTTTGATCGGCCCCCGAGCCCCTAGGTCTTTAGGGTGTGTCAATCTCATGTCTTATCTCCCTTGTGTCATGTCGTCAAGCCATGCCCTTACTTATCTAGCTGGTTCTCAACAAACAAGAGCCACTTGTATCATCAAATCCAATCAGTTTTGAATATCTTACGTCATATCGATCTTTTAGCTTAGTACCCATCATCGGTCTCAACAGGATGCATCCTTCCTAACAAACCTCATCAATCCCATCCCTCCCCTTGATCCTATGGCAAAGGATGTTTGAAATTTATTGTGATATTTTGATACTTTTGGATTTTGTTTGTCCCTATCATCACTTGTCAAGGCCGCCATGATCCATCGCATATTATGGTGTGTTTGATTGGTCAACATAGGGGCATATCTTGCTTTTTGTTTGATTGTGTCTTCTTAGTTTGTCCCCGCATTAGTACCCACCAAGATCACCGAGGTCTTGTGTGTTATCTTTGGGGCATCCTTTTGTGCTTGTGTTTATCTCAATACCTGGCCCGACCAAGGTCTTTGTGACTTTGGGGTGTTGGGATAGCCTTCTTGTCTATTGTGTTTATTTCATGCATTAGACACTAATTTGCCTTGGTTCCACATGCAGCGCGGTGTCTTATGCTATAACTAAAAATCGTGCTCACGAAGATGGAAATTGTATTGGGATTGCATTTCATTTTTCTATTCTATGCGTCTTGCATGTATCCCCCCATCCATTCATCCTTCATCCTTATCTCCATCCTCCTATCAATCCCATCCATTCCATTTGGCACGAGATCGATAATCATATCCTTGGTCTTGTTCTCAATCTTATTTTGACCTTGACCCATCATCATCATCATACCATTTTATTCTTCCATATCCCTTTGGTGTTGTTTGGGATGTATCCTTCCCTCGTCAACAACACATTCATCATCATCATGGGGAGGAATTCTTCCCTATCCTTTAGTGGTGTTTTGGGATGTATCCTTCTCTCATCAATACCACTCAATGGGATGTATCCTCCCCTATCCTTGTGATTTGTTTGAGATCATGGGCTCCTCATTGTCTTACTCCATCCATCCTCAAACCCCTTTTGGCTTGAACCTTGACTGGGGCAACATCATCTTCGTCTCTGCATCCATTTGTGCTTCATCCATCTCCATATCGCTTACTCTCTTACCCATCACCTTGCATCATCTTCCTCATCTCCCCTTGCATCACATCATCTATTTCGAGAGCATACACGTGTTCTCTTCAACCCACATGTCCTCTCGAGGGGGCATCCTTCATCCCTAACTCTTCATCTTTACCCCCATCGTCTTCCTTCCTAGTCATCCCTTTGATGACTGGGGCATCTTTTCCAATCTAACCATCTTCTTCTAGGTTCTATGAGCAATATTCCTTTGAAATGATGCACTGCTTAGTACTTACTGCATCTCAAAGGGAAAAATGTAGACATCAAATTTGGACGCTTGGTTTATCAAATTTATCACTTTTCATCTAAGCACACTCTTATTTTGAGTTAATTAAGTAATATTACTGTGTATTTAATTAATATCTTTGAATACCTTAAAATCCCTGAATTATTTAATTAATAATTAATGCCCTCTAATCATCTTTTTCATCAAATAGAATTGAAATAAATGTACATTTATTTAATTCCTCACATCATTTTCATCTAATCCTAATCCATTTCCTAATCTCTTCATTAAGGATGTGCACATGCCTAATCCTTGATTAGGATGTGTCACATCCTCCAACTTTTTAAAGTTGGCTTTTAATCTAATTAGCCCTAATTATCCTCCTAATTCTTGATTAGTCAAACTAGGTAGTACCTTGCTCAACTCTTCCCCAAGGAATTTTTTAATTTCCTTTATTTATCCTAGATTCCCTCCTTTATATGTGAATTTTTGAATTCACATTCCATCCCAAGGCTTCACAGAACCTTGGACTTGTCCTAATCTCACATGTGACCAAGTCCACCTTTTATCCTCTAGATCCTCCTAGAGATGTGAATTTTTAATTCACACTTATTTCCCCAACCACCTTTCCTTTTCCCATGTAGATTTTTGAGGAATTCCAAAATTCTTCAAATGTCCCTTTCACTCCCACTTGGGGACAAGAAATCCCTTTTTTGAGGAAATCTTCTCACTCCCCAAGGTGCTTGTCCTTCCTCCACCTCATGTACCTTTTTGACACCTCACTTACACCTCATCTTCTCTTGGCCACTTCACCATCCACTTGTCAATATGTGAGGGCTTGTGGGTTCTCAACCCACCATAGCCCTTCATTTTGGCCTTGTTGGATGCATCTTGACCGTTGAATTATCTAGAGAATTCAAATTCTCCTATAAATACCCCCTCCTCAAGGGCATTTTCAACACTTAACCATTTGATAACTACATGTTGCCAATTTGCATTCTCAATCATTTACCATCATCTAGCTATCCATTCTAATCATTTTCCACATTCAATCTTGCATTTAGTCACTCAAGAAATCATCTAAGGAGCACACAAAATCATCCTAAGCAAGGGCCAATCAAGGAGCCATCAATAGCAAGGAAGGTGAAATCATTTGCATCTTATTTTATCCATTTTCCTTCTTGTTTTATCACTCCTTTGACTAATCTTGAGGTGTCCTTGGTCTTTTATCACTTGCATTTTAAATTTATTTTGCATGTTAGAGTAGGATAAAGTTCTTAGGATCACATAAACCATTTCATGCAAGATCAATCTCAACATTGCAAACTTCCAACAAATTATTTAAGGGTTTGGTGAGTCGCAACATTGCATTGTTCATTCATCATTCCCTTCATATTTCATTATTTCAATTCAAGGTTTAATTACCCAAATGTGGTTTGACCAAGGCAAACCCATATTCACCAAAAACAAACAATTTTTCCCTCTTGTGTCTATGTTGTAGATCTTAGGTTGAAGAAGGGTTGAAGATCTTTTGAAGAGCAAGAGTGGAAAAGTTGTCAAAGTTGTCATTAAATCATGAAAACTCGCCTATAGATCTGATATCCAAATTCTCGACACTAAAACTTGGATTAAAAGAAAGATATAGAATAACATTAGAGGCTCTCAAATTTTTTTTGAAAACCCTACACAAAGACCCATTCACCCATGGGAGAATAAGTCCTAGTTTTCCTCTAAAAATACCTTTTGGTGACTGGTACATAGTGTTTTATCCTTCTCAGATTTTCATAAATTTTGTTGTTTCTATTTGTATTGACCTTTAAATTGATTTTTCAAGCTTGAGTTGGCATAATCAAGTAGATTTTCTTTCTTTTTTTTCTCCCAAAAGTATTGTTCAAGCTAATACCACCGTCCTCAAGCATAAGGAAATCAATAGATTCCCTTGCTATGTTGAATCACCTAAGGGTTGCAATTCAATTATTTTTGTGGAACTCATTAACTAATGAAATAAAGGAAAGATAGGTTCACACCCCTATTTTTTCCCATTCCACATTTATCTTAACATATATTTCTTTGTTTCATTTTGATGAACCCAATTTTGTACACCAAATTCTAAAAACTAGAGTCTATTTTAGCCCTAGATTTAGGATTTGCATTTATTTGCATTTATTTTCATCTCATTTAGGTTTGTTTACTTGCATTCATTTGCATCTCATATAGGTTTTTAGGTTTACACTTTTTATTTCTTTAAAATCTAAAAAATTCAAAAATTTATTCATTTTACATAGTGTTTACATAACATTGCATGGTCACTCACTTAAATCAAAAAATATAATTGAAATTGCATCTCAAATTAGGTCTATTTTCTTGTCATTTAGCATCATTTAACACTTGAATTTAGATCTAATTTTCCAAAAATATGAAACTATATCAACCTATCTGTAACTACAATCCAAAAACATAAACATAAACTCAAAAATTTGTAATTTAATTTTTCAAAACC